>VNJN01006801.1:0-131388 GCA_008042485.1 Drosophila mayri
ACATTGAAATTCCCAAAAAATGAGCCAAAAAAATGGTTCAAATTTTTATAAATTTTATAAAAATTCAAAAAAATTAAATCGTTTGTTTATTGAAAAAGTAAGTATGCAGATTTGTTAGCCCTTTAAAAACTAGCATAGAACAGCTTTCCGATTCGAAATTAATGCTGTGTAGGCCAAGTTAAGCTAATTGAAAAACATTGAAATTCCCAAAAAATGAGCCAAAAAAATGGTTCAAATTTTTATAAATTTTATAAAAATTCAAAAAAATTAAATCGTTTGTTTATTGAAAAAAGAAGTATGCAGATTTGTTAGCACTTTAAAAACTAGCATAGATCAGCTTTCAGACTCGAAATTAACTCTGTGTAGGCCAAGTTATGATAATTGAAAAACATTGAAATTCCCAAAAAATGAGCCAAAAAAATGGTTAAAATTTTTATAAATTTTATAAAAGTTCAAAAAAATTAAATCGTTTGTTTATTGAAAAAGTAAGTATACAGATTTGTTAGCCCTTTAAAAACTAGCATAGATCAGCTTTCAGACTCGAAATTAACTCTGTGTAGGCCAAGTTATGATAATTGAAAAACATTGAAATTCCCAAGAAATGAGCCAACACAATGGTTCAAATTTTTATAAATTTTATAAAAATTCAAAAAAATTAAATCGTTTGTTTACTGAAAAGGTAAGTATGCAGATTTGTTAGCCTTTTAAAAATGATCGTTTTTGAAATGCCAAAAAAATGAACCATAAAAGGTGCCAATTTTTGGTAGTTTTATAAGGGGTTACACCGTCAAAATTGTCAAAAAATCTAAAAAATTAAATCTATTGTTAATTGAAAAACTTAGTATGCAAAGTTGTTAGCTTCATTTTTTATTGCCCACACCAATCATCTGACAACATTATTTCTTTTGGATTACACAATATGTTTATTTGATAATGAAAGCATATTATCCATTATGGTATATAGCATACAGACGACATTGGCCGAGCCGTCACAACCAACACACATATATATATGGCGGTATATATGTATGCATATGGGAGTGGGGCCTTCGAAGGGGCTACAAATTATACAGACAATATTTCGCTTACTCGCTGAGTTGGCAGGCGCAAAAAAATTGGGTTGAGATATCACTAAGCTTAAATATGAGTAATTAACATAGAATTTCAACTCGGCTCATCTTCGGTCTTCGACTTTATCCTCCTCCTCTTCCTCCTTGGATTCAACCTCAGCGGAACTAATCACAAATTGGAATAAGAACATTTACAAAATAGTAAAGGTTAGGATAATGGATATGGATATGGTAATGGTAATGGTACAGGATGGGCAATGGGTTCATGGTTTTATCAGTCTAGTCCCGGCAGGGCTGATCCGAGGGCGACCAGGTGCACATCCCCCCGACTCCGTCGTAGGTGAGTCCCTTGGGACAGGTGTACTCCCATCCCACGATACCGCCGGTCTCCTCGAAGCGTGCACAGGATATGAACTTCCGGCAGTTAAGCGGATGCGGAAAGTTGCCCTGCGCCCGGCACTCGATGATGCCTCGTCCATGGACAATGACCTTGGGATCGGTCTTTGCGGGTCCAAAGCTTCCACTTCGCCTTCGCTGTGCCACCTGATTCACCTGCGGCTGTGCCTGATCCTCATCCAGGAGCTGGCTGCTCGAGGTGGCGGTGAGTACGGCGGACTTGCTGGGCGGACGACTGTACACCTCGATGTACTTGTGAGGCCGACGACGACTCTGCTGGCGACGTGACAGCGGCGGAGCCGAGTGTCCTGGCAGTGTGGACGAGGATGACCAGACTGCGGGAGTGCTAGACGCTGGCTGTGCTGTCGTGGACTGTGGTCGACGGGGACGTGGTATCAGCTGGCGACCTACAATTGGATTATTCTGAAGGCGAAAATCTCCAGAAGATTGGTTCATCACGACTTACGAATACCCTGGCTGATGGCCGGCAGAATTAGCTGCGGTGCATGGGTCGTGTTCGCAGGGCTGATCAGTGGTGCTGCTGCTCCTACTGGGGGTGATGGCAGCTCGTAGTCCTCGCGGGATCGCACCTGCTCGGGTATCTGGTTGAAGCGACTCGTATGGATGCTGGACTTGGCCACCTGGTCCTCATCATCATCGTTCAGATAAAGGCTCGTGGTGGTCTCCAGGGCGGATGAGCTGGGCAGGAAGGTGGTGCGGACCGATGGCGGTGTGGTGGATATCAGAGTCAGGCGACGCTTGAACAGTGGATTTTGGGTTCGTGGCACTTCGGTAGCTGAACAAAATTAATAATATTAACAATAATAATCACATATAAGTCGTGTTATTCTAATTTTAATATACAAATTAATTATTTGTGGTGGTTTCTCTCAGTGCACACTCACCGCTCTCGTCGCCGTTGGTCGCCGGCGCAATGGTTGTCAGCCGCCGCGTTTGGAATTGGCGGCGCAGTGCGAAGCTGGCTGGCTGGAACTTGTGCTGCTTTTGTGTGATGTCATTGCTGCTGCTGCCGGTTGTTGGCGTTAGCGTCGCTGCTTCACCGGATGCTGCGCCTGCGCCTGCTGCTGCTGCCGCTGCTGCTGCTGAGCTCTTGGCTTTCAGCTTGTTCAGGTAACTGTTGTGGGTTCTGCCACCAGCAGCAGCAGATGTTGCTGCCGGCACAGTGGTGGCTCCTGCTCCCGCTGTGGTTGTGGCTGCTGTCGCAGCTGCTGCTGCTGAGGGGCGACTGCGCAGTCGTCCGTACTTGTAGGTCGCCGCGGCTGGTTCTATGCTCTGCGTGGTGGCGGTGGCCTCTGTCGATGCTGCCGCCAACGCAGCTGCCGACGCCGGAGAGTTGATAATGCGACGGCGCACACTGAGCACTGGACGACGGGAGACCGCGGCGCTGGCAGTTGATGGCTGGCGCGGCTGCTTAACGGTACATGGAAGTAGAGAAGCGGACAAGGTGGTTTAGTTTTTATTTCTCGACTTTTTATTATTATTACTATTTGTTTTAACTCTTTGGAATGCCAAAAATCTGAAACGTTTTCGGAATTTGTTAATTGCTTATCGCTCGGCAGTTGTTTCTGTGATTTTTGTGTGTATTTTTTGGTGCGTTTTCCTGGCGGTGCAGTCAACAACAATTCAAAAGCGCGCCCTCATGCTGAACAACAATGATTAATATTGACTAAATACAATAAATAAATAAGAAAATTAATCAAATAAATACATAATATAATAAAAAGTATATAGTTTTATGGAAAATAAAGTTAAAATATGACAAAATACGTACATAAGTAGTCTACATAAGCAAAAATAAATTAGTAGCTTGGCTTGTTGTGTTGTGTGTTTATTTCTGGTTTCAGGGTAAGGGGCAAGGGGTTCGGGTTGGGGTTGGAGAAAAAGGCTAAATAATTCAAGTAATACCCTTCAAAGGTGATCTTCAAAAACAAAAAAGAAAACTTTCCCCTGGCCAAAACCCTTTCCTTTCTCTGCCATTAAAGTCTTGACCGCAAACTGGAGCAGAAAGCAGCCGCAAAAATGCAGTCTGGCATTTTTAAATTGAAGGACGTTCGAGTGCAAAATAAATAAATAAATAACACTTGTCTATTGGTCTCGAAACGAGTTATTTGGCTTGACTTGTGGTCATTATTTTGTGCTAGTTTTCGCTTTGTCCACGCAATGTGATTGACATTGAACGCCAAGCATGTACTTGGAACTATGTATATAATAACAACCTGAGATCATAATCTTAGGCTATAAAATATAATAAGATTTTTCCTAACAATTTCAAGATAAAAAGCTTGTTGTTTTCAAGTCGCATTTTATGTTTTTAGCCTGTCTTGAGCTAACTTTTAAAGACAAAACTGCTATAAATATGTAAAGTCTTTAAACCCTCTTCTGTATTTTCTAAATATTTGTTAGTTAGAGCATAAGAAAGTAAAAATGAATGCCCAGTTTTACAAATTAATTTACAACATTTTTTTTAAAGGCTCAAGATCAAATTTTGCATAAATTTATTTGTAGAGAGCTCGGCCTTTATATAAAACCCCCACCCAAGAGAGAGAGTTTGCTGCTGGGCAGATTTTTGATGTCAGTGTCACAGACATCACACCGATTCAAGACAATGGAACGACCCAGCAAGGTTTGGGCCGCAATACGCATCGTCTTTCGGGCTTTGGGATGAGCTGCTGAGATGAAGACCTTGCGTAATGCGACGAGCTTCTTCGATCTGCGGATCGGATCGGTTCGGATCGGGTATTTCTGCTTGGTATTTGGCAAGCCAACTAACTGCATGCCAATGTGATTGCATAATCACGGATTCCCCCCGCTCCTGCCACTCTTGGGCAGATGCGCAGAGGGAAACTGGTTGGGCTTTGTCTTTAATCAAAAAAAAAAAAGTTATATATGTATACATATATATTGTGCAAGCTCCGGTGGTCATCAGCTCGAAGACTGATGATGCGTACAGGGCGTCGTCGTCTTCTGTTTGGTTTGTCTCTTTTTTCCTTCTCTGGCTTCTTGCGGGATTATTGTGAAAGTTGCAAAACGAAAGACTTAAGGTGCGAACTCGAGAAAGTTGCAGGCATGCTGCCCTTTCAAGGCCAAACCAAATGAAAGGGAAGGCGATAGAGCCACATGAAGCCACATTACTGATCAGTTAAACTAAACTCTAGCCAAAACATATAATAAAAATAAAATGTAAGCCTTAAATTTTTGTATACTGGTTCTTCTTCGTCAAAGTGATTTTTTATCTCCTTAAAGCGTAAAGTGTGTTGTGTTATTTCTGGTAATCTCATTTTCTGTGTAAACACTCCCTATGTACTCGACTCTATTACTCTTTATCTCCATCAAAAAATAACAAAGCTCGTTTCCCTAAGTGCAACACCTTTGATCTTTTTTATGGCTTCTTTTACGGTCCGCTTTTGTTTGACTTTTTGTTTTTGTTGAGCATTTTTCTTCACTTTTCATGGGCACTTGGAAAGGAAAATCTCGACAGCCGTTAACGACTTTTTGTCAACCTGATTTCTGAAGTTACTGACTGGATTTTTTCGGCCGTCGCCTGTCAGCTTTTCGTGTTTGCCATGCAGCGGCCGCCGCTCGTGATTTGACTTTTGGCAATTATCGTTCCGAAGAGAGAGACTAGCTATGCATATAGCCTGGCTATATAGCTGGCGATTATGAAACATGTCTCGTATGCAGACCCTCGCCAGCAATTTGCAAATTGTTTTGGCTGAACTCGTTTTTTACTTTATATTTTATGTGTTTTTTTTTCTTCGGTACTTTTTTTATGCTTAGTTATTTTTCCGCTGACTCTGCACATCTTGCCGACTCATCGAAAGTTGAAGCCGATTATCCAGACAAGCTTGCACATACAGCTGCTGCTCTCCTACATGGGGCAATAATTGCATCCAAGAAAAAAATATGTGCCTGAGCCTGAGGTGGCTCTGCTTGACATTTAACGGCGGAGAGAAGAAAAGAAGCCCGAGTCTCGATGACTGGGCAAATAATAAGCAATTCAACAAGTGACATTTGAAAGAGCAAAGGGGAGACACTATGAATGCACATATAATTGTAATTGCTTTCAGAAGAATCATATGGAATAAGGGTTACCTTTGATATTTAAGAGCTTAAGATTTTGTAAGATCAACAGAACTATTTAAGTGGCTATTTAACAGGGCAGAGCGGAAATTTGTCAGCCTGTGGCTAGACTTTTTCGCAATATTTACCAATAGTATATGTATAAGCTATCATTTTCCTCAAATCTAGATACTTTTTTCTACAAAATTCTATTTAAATACTAATCTATATTAAACCTTTCAAATCAATATAAATAAATGACTGAAAAAAGTGTTAATCTGAAAAGAGGATAATATGTGTTGTCTTAAAAAAATATTTATATATACATTTTCTTGTTTTTTCTTTGGGTTTTCCATAGGAAGGTGGGAGTGGGATTGGTTGTTTGTGTTCTGTTGTGGCAATAATAATTTGTATAGGTTGTTTCTTTTTGTTCATTATTTTATTGTTGTGCATAAATATTTTACAGCTAAAGCTAGACTTAAAATATCTTGGATAGAAAGGGGGGTAAAGAGTGAAGTAAAAAAAATATTATTCAGAAAAATATAAAAAGAAAGGCATAGAAAAAGGAGATAGAGATTTACTTAAGAACTGCGCCTGGTAGAAAGCAAAATTAAAAGTTTTTTTTTTAGACTTTGTCTAGTTTTCTTTAAAAATCCACTGAGGGTCGTTGTTGTTTTTGTTTTTTCTCTCTCTAGATTTTCCTAGATTGAACCAAGGAAAGGCTTTTCGCATCTGAGTGGTGTGTGATTGTGTGTGATTTTATGTGTGTGAGTAGGAGATGTGTGTGTAGGCATTGTTTTAGGTATGGCAGCTCGAAGAATACGAATACGAATTTAAATAATTTACACAAGATGGAAAAAAAAATATATGTAGATATAAAAAATTATAGAGCAGATTATAACAAATTACTAAAAAAAAAAAAAGCAGCAGCAGCACTGGGAAATTTTGGAAAGAATATAATTATTATAAATTTAAGCAGCCGAAGGGTTTTGTTCTAAACATTCGCTGTGGTTGTTGTTAAGCCAAAGCAACGCAGCCAATTATCTACGGTTCGGCAACAAGGGGTTAAGCCTGTCTTCTAGACTCCAAAACTCAAAACTCAAAACTCAAAACTCAAAACTGGATAAGGGCTAAGACTAGAAATAACTAACTACGCTGTGTGTGTCTGGGACCTATTCCGGCACCGGAATGACAGTGGTGGCCGAGTCATCGGCCTCGACTGTGCTGGGCGGCTCAGTGGTCGTTGTGGTTGGTGTCGTTGTCGTTGTCGTCTTCCGGAGACGACGACCACGCCCCTTGCGGCCCATCTTCTTGCGATGCACCACATGGGTCTCGGAGCTAAAGCTCACCGCCTCACTGACGCGGCTGCCCACGACGACTTGGGTTGAGCCACCGATAGCTCCTCCACTAACCGCGCCACTGCCCACAGTGCCTGATGTTGTCTGTGTGGTTGTTATGCCGGTTGTCTGCGGGTTGACAGCCTCCGTACTAGTAGCGCCACTACCACTGATCTCTTGGTTACCACCAGCTGTCAGTGTCTGTGTTACTGTTTGTGTCTGTGTCTGTGTGCCTTGACCAAGCTGGCCAATAATTGCCGCTCCAATTGGCACCGCAATGATCTGACCATTGTCTGCATTGTCTCCAACGGAGCCAGTTTCTGGTGTCTGTGTGCTAGTGGTGGTGCTGGTTGTGCTAGCTGTTGTGGTGTCAAGGCCAAAAATTGTGGTTTCCTCATCCGCTGGCCTGGCTGTGGTGCTGATCTGTGTCTGTGTCTGGTCGGGATTGTTTTGGTCTGAACTGTCAGTGGTCTGGACAACGGGTGCCTGCACCACCTGCGCCTGGCGCACCGAGAAGGCCGAGTTGGAGTCGGTGGCTGGCGCCATGGTTGTGCTGCTGCCACTCGCCTCGGCCAGCGACTTTTGCACCTTGCTGAGTATCACCTGGTCGAGATTGGCTATCGAAATGACCAGCGGCGAGGACTCATTGGACTCGGGTCGTAGGAGGGGTACTATGGGTCTTACGTATGTGGGTGCCAGGGTGGTGCTCTCGCCGTTCTCCGTGGCGCTGGCACTGCTGCTCAGGATGGTGGTGCTCTCCTCCTCCTCCGCCGCCGGCAGTTCCCCTCCCACGAAGACGCTGTTGGTGCTCAGCTGCTTGCCCTTCCGGGCCGAGTCGAAGAGGCCCTCCAGCGAGATGGTGGAGGTCTCTAGAGCTCCGCTTAGAACCTCGGGCAGCAGGGACTTGCCATCCCGATCGCTTCCTTCCGTTTCGGGCAGTGAATTCCTCACCGGCGGCGAGCTGTTCTGCCCGCTGACTCGGGTCGTGGGCTCCGTGGGCGTATAGTCGGCGACGGTGCTGTGGCCATCATTGACTTGTATGTCGCTGCCATCCACCAGATGCACGTACTTCACCACACTGATCTCGCCCAGCTGCTCGACATGGGGCAACGACTCCACCCGCAGGGTGCCAAAGTCCTGGTTGGCCTTGGACTTGCGCCGTGCGGCCTTGGCCTGCTTGGAATTGATCTCGACGATGCGATTGATCTCGACCACCTTGTGCTTGGGCACCACCTCTGTCTGGATGGTGGGCAGCAGCCTCACCGCCGGCCTTCGCGTGGTGGTATGCTCCTCCTCGCCCTCGCCCTCGCCCTCAATGAGAGTGAACACGTGCAGCAGAGTGGTGGCCGGTGGCGGGGCCTGGGTGGTGCTCGACTGTGCGGTGTGGGGCAGCTCCTGTGAATTGACGGAGGAAGTGGCTTCATTAGGATTGGTCGCTGTCTCGGTTTCGGTTACGGGTTCAGTTTCGGTTTCAGTTTCTGGTGGCGTGTCTGTATTGGTGGCTGTGGCTGTGTCTAACTGTGTGCTGGGTGGTGGTGGTGCTGGTGTACTGGGTGTGGTGGTCACGAATCCCTGATCGAAGCTGAGGGTGGTCTCCTCCTCGCCGGCCACCTCGGTTCCGGTCTCCAGCTCGGCTCCCACGCCCGCTCCCGCCTCCGTCCCCACCTTGGCCACCTTGGGCTTCAGCGTGGTGTGCTTCTTGCTGTGCTTGTCGAATATCTTCTTGTTCCGCGCATTTAGCGCATCGATATTCAGCTCCTCGATCAGCGAGTTCTCGCTGGCGGTCTCCGCCGCCTCGGTGGACGGTCCCGAATATTTCCTTTCGTAGCTCCTGGTATTGCTGGGTATAAATGGCGCCGGCTTCAGCGGCGTCAGTGGAGTTGTTCGCTCGTAGTCACTGGCCACCGGCTTCAGGGTCAGATTGGGTGAGGCCACGCCTGGCGGTCGGTTGACCACACGGGGTCTTTTGGTGCTGCCAAAGCGGTTGGGCGGGCCGTTGGTGTTGGAGCTGCCGGTGCTGCTGGATGGTCGATTGCGAGGATTGAAGGGCACGTTGCCGGGCGCGGTGGGTGCTCCACTGCCGGTGGCACCAAAGTTGGGACGGCTGCCGGGCGGCACGCGGTTGTCCTTGGGCCTGTAGAGGGGATTGAATTTGGGTTTGTTGGTGTTTGTGTCCTCTGACGGCTTCTCCTCGCCGCCAGGCGCCTTTTTCTCCCCCTCTTCCCCGTCATCAACTTCCTCCTCGTCGCCTTCTTCCTCGGAGTCCTCCTCCTCCTCCTCCTCCTCGTCATCCTCTTCGCTGTCCTCGGCTTCATCATCCTGCTGAGGCTTGGATTTATCTAAGACTGGGCGCGTTTTCGGGACAAAAGGTCGGCGCAGATTGGTTCCAAATTGATTCTGCAGAGGCTGCTCTTGCTGTGCCTCCAACTCCTCTTCGCCATCCTCGTTTTCTTGGGCCTTGAAGCGATCGGTTCCCGGCAATCTGGCGCCTCGCGGATCGCTCCTCACAAAGCCCTCGCCCCGGTTGCGGACACTCGAGTTGAATGGATCGAATCTGCCGTTCTTGCGGCGCACAAACTTGGCCGTGGGTCGAGCGGTGCTGAAGGCCAGCGGTGCCTTTGTGGTGCCCGTTGAGCCGCCGCTCGCCGAGGGCGGTGTGTAGGGCCTGCGGGCCACAAGCTTGCGCTTGAAGAATGGCCGCGGCGAGGACACCGACGAGGACTGCTCATCGTTGCTGGCCGGCGAAGCGCTATCTACGCCTTGGCGAGTGCCAGTCGACTTCTCCGCCAGCAGCTTTTTCAGGCGATCATTGATCACGCCCTGGTCACCGTCACCCCGCGCCTGCTCGGCTTTCACCTTGTCCCTTAACTTTTGCAAATCGGACACGCTCTCCTGGTCGTCCTTTTGGCCCAATCCCTTGAATCGACTACTAATAACACCATCCTGGGGCTCGCCCTTGGCCTGCTGCTCCTTGAGCCGCTGGCGGAGACTCAGTAGATCGCTCTGGTTCTGCTCCTGGTCCACAAATCTGCTGTGGCTGGGAACGAAGGGCTTGCGCGTGGTCTCCTCGGAATTGTCCACGCTGGCGGCTGTGCTCGAATCCACCGGCCGCAGCTTTCGCACAATTTTGCGGAAACGCTTGCCGTTGGAGCCAACGGTGGTGTTGGTGTTGCTTGTTGTAGTTGGTGGTGTGTCTGTGGCTGTGGCTGTGGCAGTGGCAGTGGTCTGGGTGTCTGGGTTAGTGTCAGTGGCGCTATTAGTGGTGCTATCTACGGTGGAACTATTGATACTGCTATTCAGGGGCCTGCGGAATTTGAGGACGCGGATGCGCTTGGGTGTTGGCCGGCTGGTCGTGGTAGTAGTAGTTCCAGTCTCGGTCTCATCTTCATTGGAGTCCGTTTCGGATACGGCTTCATCCTCCACCGCTTCGTGGGGCTGTGCCTTCGCCTCGGTCTCCTCGGCAGTCTGCTCATCGACTAGGGTTAATTTAGTTACCTGGGCGCGCTGACGGGCCCCGAAGGCCAATCGTCTGGCATTGGCTGCTGTCGGGGACTGTGTGGCTGACGTCGATGGCGGGATGGTTGTGCTTCGGGTGCGGCTCAATTGATAACGATTCTGAAAGCGTCGTTTAGAATTAACGTCATTACCTAAGGCATTCAAACCAGCCCCACTTGCTTTCTCTTCCGCCACATTTTCCCCCTCACTCTCTAGACTAGCATCGATATCATCATCAGTATCAGTATCAGTATCATTATCATTATCGTTATCGTCTCGATCATCGTTATCATTACTGTGACTATCTGCCTTAAGATTAGCTTTGACTGTGACTGGTTTGTAATTGGTTTTGTTGTTTGTGTAACTGTTTGACTTGAAACGATTAATTAAATAATTGGCTACGGTGCTGTTACTACGTTGACTAGCTACATTCAGTGCGGTGCTTCGATTAGTAGTGCCATTAATTTTACTGTTATTGTTAGTGATAGTGATAGTGCCAATCCCCTGGGAGTTACTCTGGTTAAGGGTGTGTGTGCTGTTCGATACCTCGGCAGAGCCTTCGTCCTCCTCCGAGTCTTCTTCGTTCACAGTCTCTTTGTCGTTTTTATTGTCATTGTCCGCGTCTGTCTGTCTTTCGGTGGTGCTGCTGATCCTCAGGGGCTGCCTCTGCCTGTTGGCAAGCAGTTGACTAAGTCGTGACCGGGCAGTGGTGCTTCTAATGGTGGGGCCCTCTTCCGGCTCATCCTCAGTATCCTCATTCTCGTCGTAATCCTCCTCCACGGGCTCTTCTTCCTCTTCTTCCTGATCCTCCTCCGCTCGGTGGTAGAGATTCCTGTTAATGGCCACCAGATTGCGTCGCGTGCTGGAGCTGACTCTAGCCGGTGCTGCGGTGGTGCGGCGAGCTGCGAAACTGGGTGGCTTGCGGGCCAGCAATGCTCCACCTGCATGCTCCTCCTCCTGCTCCTCCTCGGGAGTGCGTTGCAGCGCTCGATGGCGGTTCGTTTGAAGGAAGCCGGGACGTGATGGTGCTACCTGCTGTTCAGCCTCCCTATCGGGATCTTCATCATCGTCGTCATCACCATTGCCCTCGGTGGTTGTTGTTCGCGGTGTGGAGAAGCGATTACGTGAGCGATTCAAGGCCGCATACGGACGACGTGTGCTAACATCATCCAGGTTCGTTGATCCCCTCGTGGCAGCGGCTGTCGTTGTTGGTGGAGTGAACCGGCGACGTGACAAAAGCGAGCGCCTGGTGGTGCTTGATGTTGCCTCATTTTGATCTATTTCATTATCCGCATTTGGATTTTCGGTCGTTGTCGTCGTTGTTGATGTTGCCGTCGCATTGAAGCGTCGGCGTATCAAAAGCTGCCGCCGGGATGTAGTTGTTGGTTCCGTTGCCGTTCTTGGGGTCGAATTTTCCGTATCAACTTGATCTACTATCTCATTCTCCAGATTCTCATCCGCCACTGGGGCAGCAGTGGTCGTTCCATTGAAACGGCGACGAATCACCAGCTGACGACGCGTCGGCGTGCTGCTCGATGGCGCTCCTGTGGTCGTTGTGCTCGTTGGGGCGCTTGTGGTCGAGGTTTCGATGAGGGGAACAATCTCGTCTTCTGGAATTTCATTGTCATCGTCTATATGGGCCTCCAGCTCGGGCTCTTCGGTGATATCTTCAGGTTCTTCGGGCTCCTTAGTTACATTTTTATCGGCGGCCTCATCCTTTTCGGTCTGTTTCTCGTCAGCATTGATTTTTGGGCTTAGAGTTGTTGATTCCTCATTGTTTTCGGTGCCATCAGTTTCGTTCTCATTTGGTTTTTCCGTAGTTGTTGTCGTAGTTGTAACTCGGCGGCTGATGCCCACATAGGGCTGCCGAGTGCTCCTGGATGTGGCCTTTGTGGCTTCAGTTGTTGATTCATCTGCTGCTTTGGTCGTGGTGGTGCTTACTCTGCCTCTCAGCCTATTTAGACCCGCATAGGCACGCCTTGTGGTGGATTCAACCTTGATCTCCTCCTCCTCCGCCTCCTCCGTATCCTCGTCTCCCTCTGTGCTTGAGGAGGGCGTTGCGGGCGTTGTAGAGCGAGTGCGGAAGCGCTGAGGAATGCTGTAGCTTCTTCTGGTGGTCGTGTCCAGGGTTTCCTCAGGTTTCTTGTCCTGCAGCCTGGTCGAGAGCGTCAGACGGGTACGATTTAATCTTGTATACAAACGCAAGGCTCTGGCCTCATCCTCGCTTCGTTCCCTTTCTTCCAAAACAGAAATATCTACAATTTTCGAAGTTTTATTATTGGAATCTACTGTTAGCGGTATTGTTTTAAATGTTTTGCCCTGCCGCTGCGATTTTGTTTTATCTTCGCGGCCCTCTTCATCTTCGTCGTCATCGATATCGGCGGTTATCTCGTCATCTTCAAGCGTCTCCTCTCCTGATCCGACCAATTTTGCCCCCAGGTGACCTACTTTGACCCGGGGGTTTTCAATAAAAAATGACCGAGCTCGGCGTTTATTTCCTTGGCCTGCTCCATCGCGAGGCGATGGCCAGCGCTCTCGCCCTCATCCTCCACAGAGTTAATCGGTGTCTCATTCTCACTTACATTGAAAACATCATGAATTTGTTGTTTTATATTTACGGTTACAGTTTCAATATCTGGTGGTGCCGGGGATTTATCTATATAGGTAATTGGGGAATCCTTTACGTATTGATAGTACTTTCTTCGGTGATAAATTGGTAACGAAAGCTTGTCATCGCTGGTATCTTCTGCGGCCTCACCTTCCTTGGCTGGTACCTGGCTTTCCAGCTTCTTCTCGGATTGCAGACGATTTATGGCACTGCTCAGCTGCTGCTTGAGGTCACTTAAGTCTTCTTCGGTGGTGCTGGCAACAGTTGTGGTTGCCTCTGTGGTTGTGGCCGCCGTGGTGCTGGTGGTCTTCAAGCGATTTACGAATTTTTGCTTTGCCGCCGCCAACTGATCCTCGGTAGTTTCCTCTTCAATTGGTGCTTGGGTAGTAGTTGTCGTGGCCGTTGTTGTTGTTGTCGTGCTCACTGGTCTCCTGAAGGCGAGCACTCTCCTGGTGGGAACTGTGGCTTCAGTGGAGGTAGTTATAGGTTCTTCGGTGGTTGTCGTTGCCTTTGTGGGCCTCTTGAAGGCGAAGCTGGCTCTGCGAGTGCTGGGCTCGACGTCATTTGGCTCCTCTGAGGTGGTAGTTGTTGTTGTGCGTGCAATCGTCGGCCTGGTTCTCCGGATTATGGGCCTGGCTGTGGAGCTGACTTGTGGCTCCGGCTCCACCTCGTTGTTGCCGGCCTCGTACTCGAATTCTTCAACCTCTTCGTGCTCAATGGTTTCCTTTGGCTTCTTCAGCAGACGCCTGCGAGTTTTGGTCACCGTGGCCTCTGAGGCCTGCGTCTTCTTGCGGTGGCTGCGGGCAGAAAAGTCTTGGGCCAGCAGCGAAGAGAGATCGTTGCCCTGGAAGCGCACAGAGCCGCGATTGCGGGTCACTATGCGTGGCGTGGTGCTCGGTGCTGGCGGGTGAGTGACCTCATCAACAATATACTCGTACTCCGCTGGCTTCTCCTCAATCGTCTTGGTGTGGATGCGTTTTACCACCTTTTGGCCAGCATCCAGGGTGCGCACATAGGTGGTGCGAGTGCGAGTGACGCCGTTGCCCAGGCTCTCGGTTTTGGTGGTGGTCCGATTGCGAACAGCATTCAGCGAAGTGCGACCAGCGCTTACTTTCTCTGCCGTTTGTGGTTCCTCTTGCGGCAGTT
Organism: Drosophila mayri; assembly: GCA_008042485.1. Classification (NCBI taxonomy): domain Eukaryota; kingdom Metazoa; phylum Arthropoda; class Insecta; order Diptera; family Drosophilidae; genus Drosophila; species Drosophila mayri. The sequence continues at coordinate 14,133 of VNJN01006801.1, forward strand.
CCTCTTCCTTGGATGAATCAGAAGTATTTAAAGTGGCTGCTGTGGTCGTCGTGCTCTGATTGTTCCTTCCCCGCTTATTGGCATCGGCTGCCAGGAGCGAGGAGAGATCTCCCTCTTTTCGGGGCCTAAAGCTGCCCCTGACTATGACTCGACGCCTGGGAAGAGCCGTGCTGGTCTCCGTATCGCTGTTATTTTCCTTGTCGCTGCCAGCGGTGGCCTCTGTGGTGCTGCTGGTGCGCAAAAAGGAGCGTCTAGTGCTGCTGCTCTCTTCGGGCTCTTCTGTGCTCGTGCTTGTGGTTGTAGTTTCGGTGGTGCTTGGTGTCTTGGTGCGGAATAGCGAACGGCGAGTGGTAGATGCTTCGCTGCTAGTAGTTTCCGGTTCAATATCATCGCTGACCGAGCTGCTACTACTTTCCTCACTCACCGTCGTGCTTGAAGCCTCTGTGGTGCTGATTCTGAATAAAGATCGACGTGTGGTGGCCGTTGTCTGGCCATCATGTTCAGCTTCTTCAGTGCTGATGCTGCTGCTGCTGCTGCTGGAGGGTGCCTCGGTGGAGCTGGTTCTGAAAAAAGAGCGACGTTTTGTTGCTTCGGTGCTCGTGGACTCCAATTCGCTTGCAGGTGCAGCCGTGCTGGTCCTTGTTCGCACAATAATGCGTCGTTTTGGAGACAAAGTCGTTGATTCTTCCTCGACGACAGCTTCTGCTGTAGCGGCTGTTGTCGTAGAGCCGAAACGGGAACGGCGAGTGGGCTTCACTGTACTTGTCGAGCTTTCTTCCAGGAGATTTTCCGTACTGCTACTATTTTCTAGCAATTCTTCGGTGCTGCTTGCTGCTGGCGGTTCAGTAGAGCTGCTGCTGATGTTGACATCGGCATCGACGATTTCTTCTTCACCAGCTGCTGGCAGTGTAGTTTCTTCTACCAAAGCTTCGACGCTTAGGGCAGCAGAGCTGCTGCTGGTTTCTATAGGTTCCTCAGTGCTGCTGCTAACAGGTGATTCTGTACGGCTCACAGTTGATTCTGTGCTGCTGCTGCTGCTGGCAGGTGCTTCAGATGGGCTGCTGGCATCCGCCTCTTCTACTGAGGGCGGCAATGTGGTGACCTCGCTAACTTCCAGGGCCTCTGGCGGCTGTGGCACGGCTTCTGTGACATTTTCTGGGGACTCCTGCTCTGTGGCCGTGTTGCTGTCATCTGTATTTTCACTGCCAGCGGGCGCTTTGGTCTCTCCTCTCATCTCATCATCGATTATCTCAGCGGCCACATTTTCGTCTTCGCTAGTTGTCTCCAGAATCTGGCCACCCCTGCCCACGGGCTGGTGAGTACGGGGCTTGGGTGCTTCGCCGAGATTTCTTACAAAACTGGAGCTGCGGCCTGCGGTGAGATGGGCGCCTCCGTCAGAGTCGCGGGTAATGGCCTTATAGCGGATCTGGGAGTCATCTTCGTTGGTTCTGCTGGCGGTGCGCTGAATGCTCTGGTAGCTGCGGGAACTCTGGGACTGTGTTGCTGTTGCGGTCGCTCTCTCAAGAGTTACCTCGGACTCCTCTTCGGCTGAGTTTAAACGGCGACTGCGGAATTTTGTGGTGGTCGGAGGATCCTCCTCAGGATCAGAGCTTAACTGCTTGCCGGCAAAGCGGCGGGAGTCCTTGTCGTCACCCTCTAAAGAATTATGTGCCACTGGGGCGCGAGTGGGGCGTCGCACACCGCGCCAAGTGTATTTGGTCTTTGTCTGGGTGATATCAATGTGATTCTCATCGATATCAATGTGGTTCGGGTGGGGAATCGGATTTGGGTTCTGGGCTTGGGCTTGGGATTGACTTAAACTAGAGATAATTACTTCATGCCTTAAGCTATTGCCACCGTTACCAGCTACTTCTACTTGGGGTTCTTGGTGGTGCAGTGAGATTGTTGTTCTGGTGTTGCTTGCTGTGGTTGTTGCTGTTGGAAGACTGGCACTCACCTTGGGCCTATCCCCTGGGGATAATCGTGTCTTCTTCACTACCTTCGCAACGGCATCGGTTTCGTTTATGTTATTGTTTACGTTTAAGTTATCGGTATTGTTATCACTGTCGGTTTGTGGTGCTGTGCTACTGGTGCTGGCTGTGGGTCGTGTGCGACGTCGGGGATAACCAAAGGGCCTGGGACTAGAGACACTGGGGCTCGGTTCGACTGTAGTCTGTTCGTGGTTGGGTTCTTGGGTGGGTTGCCTTCTGCCCGGGTTGGTTCTAAAGCTATTTAAATTACTCAAACCGTTTCTTGTTGGACTAGCATCGTTCGCAGCTTCTGCATTGTTGTTGCTTTTGCTATTCGTTGTTGTTGTTGTTGTTGTGGTAATGCGTCGGCGGTTCGTGGTAGCATACTTATTGCCATACTGAGTCTTTGTTATCGTTACCTCACTGTCCTCGCTGTCCACGTTGTTAACGTCATTCAGTTCGATGTTGCCTGTGCTTGCTGTCGTTGTAGTTGTGGTCTTTGGAGTCGTCGTCGTCGTCGTCGTCGTTTTGCTGGCCAGTTCGGGTTCCGTTGAGGTGGTCGTTGTGGCTAGGTCAGGATTGGGGGGAGGCTGGGTGGGATTGGCGGGCTCGCTCGACTCGCTGGCTAGCAGGGAGTCTGAGTCGAGGCCCGTGGTTGGTGGGACAGTGGAGCCTACAAGTGGTGTGGTGGGTGTGGTGGTATGCAGGTTATTAATGGCTGAGGTGGTGCTTTCATTTGGTTCAGTGGGTTCATTAGTTGTGGTGGTTGAAGTGGATGTGGTTTCGGGTTGAATGGTGCTGGGTGTTGCAGTGGTTGTGGTGGTGCTCTCTTCTGTTGGTATTAAGTTATTCAGTTTCACATTGTTGTAGTTATTGCTGCTGTTGTAGTGGTTCTTGTTGTTGTTGGTGGTTGTGCTGGCCTTGGCAGTCTCAGTGCCGGCGGTTGTTGTTGTTTCTGGTGTTGCTGTTGTTGTGGTTGTGGTTCTGCGGCCAATGCTCGCATATTTACGTGTATTTGTTGTTTGTTTGCTCTGTACCGTAACATGCTCCTTGAGTGCCTCATCCTCGTACTCATCTTCCTCCTCTTCGAGAGGATCCTCGACATCCTCGGCGGCGGCGGCACTCTTGGTGGGTCGCGAGCGCTCAAAGTATTTGTATCTGTCGGTAAAAAATTATAAAAGTTTAATTTGAAAAATTATAGTGATAATTATTATACATTGATTTGTAATTTTGTATCCCATATAATGATTAGCATTGAGTAATATTATCTAAATTAATGATAATAATTATATTTGATCCAAAAAATATAAAATAGTATTTATTTTTAGGCATAAAAATAACTATTATAAATAATGATAAGTTCTGAGTTTTATAAACATATTTTAATTAACGTTTACTTTTATTTTGAGCGAAATAAACTCAAAGCTAATCATTATTTACGATTTTTGCTTTAAATAAATATTTAAAAAATAATTATTATAATTTTTGTTTTAGGGGAATTCCAAATGTTAGATTTTTTCATTTAAGTTTAATTTTAAATCACCTCACAAGCCGTTTCAGCTCCCACTCACCGATTGGTTGTCGAACTGGGTGACGCCTCTGTGACCTCTGACGGTGCTGCCGTGGTACGTCCGCGGGTGCGGCTCAAGGTGGCATAGGACTTAACCGGTGTCTGGGTTTGCTCCTCCACATCCTCTTGCGAATGATCGGCAGCTGGTGCCACTGTTGTTGGGCGAGTGCGCCTGAGACTTGTATAGGAGGGCGTGACTGAGCTCAAGGGGCGACGTGTTGTGGTCGCCACATCGGCCAGTTGCTGCTCCTCCTCCTGCTGTTCTTGCTGGAGCTCCTCTTCTTCGCCCTGACCGGCGGATCGATGACGATTGATGGTCACATACTGCTTGCGCTCTTTCAGGAAACCATCGAACTCTGCCAGCTTCTCAATGCCCTCGTTCTGCGGTCCCTGGCGACTGTTTCCCCTGAGAACCGAGGAGTACTTGGAGTAGTTATTGGCTGTGCCGCTGGAGGTGCTGCTCGAAGAACTGGCCTCTGTGCTGGTCTCGGTGGGCTCGCTGATCTTGAAGCGGTTGCGAGTGAAAGAACTCAAGGTTCCGGGACGACTCAGCACGCGATCATACAGCGATTTGCTGATGGTAGATGGCGTGGTGGCGGCTCCGCTGGCAGAGTTCTCCTTCAGCGTGATGGAGCCATCCTTGTTGCGCAGCAGATGCTTCTCCAGCTGCTCCACACCGCCCACTTTGCGAATCAGATCGATTAGCTCTTTGATAACTTGAGGATCCTCCTCGCCATCAGTCGACTTGCTCGGCGACAGCTCATCGGTGTCTTCTTCGTACTCTAAATCCTCCTCGATCGCCGCTGGCGTTGTTGTGGTTGTGGTCGTCGTCGTGCTTGTGCTGGTGGTGGGTCGCGGATAGACTGGACGGGCCGTGGGCGCCGCTGTCACGCGATTCGGCCGCGCTGTCGTGGTGGTTGAGGTAGTAGAGGTCACTGGAGCAGCAGTGGTGGATCTAAAAGGGAGGAAAATATTGATCGTTGGTCTCTACATGCATCCATGAGTGGCGTTCACTTACTTCTTGGTCTTGCAAGGCACGTTCCGGGCAAAATCACAGGAATCGGCGGCAGGATTAAAGTACAGACCCGAAGGACAGGTGAACATGTGGGCCACAATTCCAAGGCCCGATGGACCGCTGTCCAGACACCAGTAGTACTTTTTGCAGTCTCTCGGGTGCTGGAAGAAGCCCTCCTCCTCGCACTTAAAGTCCGAGCCCGGATCGGGAGTGGTTGGCGGCGGTGGCGTGGTAGATGCCCTGCCTCCGATGTAAAGGGAAGATCCCTCGGCCTCAGTCAGCTTAAAGGTGGTGCTTGGTGGCGGTGCCTGTGTGCTGGTGGTGGAGCTCACAGCTGGCCGACGAGGCGCGCTAGGTCTTCTCGAGGTTGCTGGTGCTTCGGTCTTGCCGTTGAGACGGTTCCGAGTGCTGGCATTGTCGCGACTGCGAGATCTCGAGGGTTTCTGTGGGCCACTTGGCTTGGCCACCTCGTTGATGCCCAATCTGAAGGGAAATGTAAAAAGTAATAAAGATAATTGGGATGGCATTGCCTTTCTTACCCCAATGCCTCCACCATGGCCTCCTTGGCGGCTTCGATCAGAGGATAAGGTTTTCCGTTGCAGGTGCCGCGGAAGTCATCGTTGTCAATGGCCCAGAACATGATGCCGCCCAGCCCCTGGGCCACCACATACTCTGCTTTCTTGCGCACAATGGCCTCGTCATCGTAGCCCACCCACTGGTTGCGCCTGTAGGCATAGGGTCCCATCACATTGGCGTTCGGCTGCACCACAGTCCATTCGGGGTCGTCCTTGAGGGTCTGACAGATCTAATGGATAAGGGAACGGGTTAGAGGCACTCAAACATATGGCGAGGAGTCAGAAAAACCAACCTCGTAGTAGGCCAGGTATCCCTTTTCGCGCGTGGCATCGCCCTGCTCTCCAGGACCCTCCGATGGGGCTCCCAGCTCCGTGCTCTCCTCGTTGATCAGAGTGTAGGATCGTCCGTATGTGGGGATGCCCAGGACTAGCTTGTCGCGATCAGCGCCAGCTTTTAGGTAATATTTGATGGAATAATCCTGAAATAGAAGAACACTGAGTACCAGAAATACCAATGAAACGGCAGGAGAAACTTACAATATTCAACTCGGCATCGTAGTTGTACTCGGAGTCCTCCTCCAGAGAGTACAAGGGAGCATGATGGTTGACCGAGGGCTCGTGCGAGGAGTGGAAGTCGTAGGTGAGCACATTGAACCAATCCAAATACTTGTTCAGCTTGGGCACATCGTAGCCCTTGTCGATGTACTCAATGCCCGCCGGCACGGCCATGGTCAGGAGCAGGCGCGTTCGTCCGGTCTTCTCTGCCTCCCTTTCGAACTCGGCCCTCAGCTCCTGCACGAACTGGGCGTAGTTGTCCCGATCCCGGGATTTGCCGCCCTCCCGATGCGCCGGATACTCCCAGTCGAGGTCGATGCCATCGAAATGGTTCTGACGCAAGAACTTCAGGATGTTCTTGATGAACTGCTGTCGACGGTCGCCACTGGCCACCAGTGGGGAGAACCTAGAGCTGGCCTCGTTCCAGCCGCCAATGGCAATCATGGTCTTTAGCTGCTTGTTGTACGTTTTGAGTCCGGTGAACTTGGCATAGCCACCTGAAATAAAATATGGCCAAGGGATGCATTAGACAGGAGCGATGACAGCAACAGTAACAGCAACAGGAAGAGGACCGGAAATTGCAGCCGAGTGAAATTAACTCGCCGGAAGGACAGGGCGTGTCTGGGCTACTCACCCTGCTCGATGTCCTGGTACTTGTCAAAGGGCTTCATCTGGTTGTCCTTTGTAAATCCACCGAACGCGTACACCAAATGTGTACACAGGTAGGGATTGATGTTCTGCGGATTGAACTTGGCCGTGCCCGGGCGATAGACGCTCCAGTTTGTGTAGTAGCAGACCACGCGACCCTCGCTGCTGGCCTCTGCAAGACACAAAATTGCAATTAATTAATGGTTAATGGAGAGCAATAATATTATAAACATTTTAATCAGATTTTTGGGAAATCAATTTGCTTCAAAAATAATACTTTTAGAGGGTTTAAGTGCCATAATAAATTATTAGAAAAATAAATAGAAAGCCAATGAGGCAGGAAAAACTCTTTAAAAATTATTTGATTATTATTTAATCTTAATTTATATATTTTAATGAACAAGATACATTTGGCTAACACTTTCTTAGAGTTGGAAAAATGAAAGATATATATTTTCCAAGAAATAATAATTATAAAAGTAAAAATAAATTTTAGCTTCATTAATTTAATGCTTAATTTTTTTATCTATTAGAAAATGCATTTGAAATTGCTTCACAAGCAGATATAAAACCTCTAAAAAATTTCAGAAATTATTATATAGTATCATTTGGCTATAACTAATAATCGGAAACTTACCGTTTATGCAATAGGCGAGAGCGCAGAGCAGGAAGAGCGTTTGCCAGGCCGCTCCACGCCGGAACTGCAAAGGAAAAGGAAGGAGAACAATAAGCGTTGGGCAATTATTTCAATTTCGAGATGAGAAGCGGAAGCCAGGCTCGATTAGCAACAGTTTGGAGACCGCCTAGGGCGGCATTAACACAGCATTGACACAGTGACATCGATGGACGACAGGTCTTGGTGATCGGTGGTCCGCATAAATCTGGGCAAAACAAAAGACTCAAGACACGAACTCGAACGCGAACTCGACGGTTCCCATGAAGGTCGCCCATCAAATCATCGCGGCTTACATAAGCGATGCCAGGCGATGTGACGAGTCGAGATGAATTTCATATGCAAATCGCCCTAATCAGATGCAGATGCCACACATGGCACGCCCCTGCTGCTGCGGTGTTATAAGAGGGGCGACAAGGAAGCTGGTCGCGCGCATTATTAGCATTACGAAGGCTGCTGCCTAAACAATTGGATTGTGTGGAGCTTGGGGATCGGGGAACTGAGTCACACTCATAAATATCCCAAACGGATTTTCATATTAAAATGCCAAAGTGTTACAACAGCGCTCGCTCTCGCTGGCCGCAGCCACAATGGGCCCAAATCTTTTTTCGGATTTTGGTCAGCAACCGAAAGAGAAACAACATGAGATTACATAAGCAATCCGAGCCGAAACCAAACCGAACGAACAGCAACAAAAACTTGACTTCGATTGCGTGTGCGTGTGTGTAAGCTATGCCGGTTTTGATTTTTTTTTTTCATATATATTTATTTCTTTATTTTTGTGTTATTTTGTTGTTGTTTTTTTTCCTGGGCTTCATTCATCGAAGTGAATTTTACACGCAGCATACAAAGCGGCTGCAAATCAAAAAATGATCAAATCGCTGTGTAAGATATCTCATCTCATCAGCATCATCAACAAGAAACATCAGCCGGCTTAGACATAGTAGGAACAGGTTGGATCATAACTAATTAGCGAGCTTTAGCTGGCTTTACTATATAAACTATATATATTTTGTATATGGGATCGGGATGGCCAGAGTCATCGTAAAAAGTGAAGTTTGCCTATTGCTGCTGACTGCCCCCAAGGGGAACTTTCTTTTCGCTAAAATCAATTATAGATAAACAAAGGGAAACATATAGGGGATTAGGTGAAATCGAAGGGCAACTCAAATGTATTTTTGTTTTAATTTATAGTTAATGGAAAGCTATTGTAAACCTATCTAAACCACAAATATATATTTGTATTTATTGCAGGAATAAGGAAATATATTTTAAATAATTCAAATTAATTAATTTTTTAACCAATTAATTGTTATAATTATTCAATAAATATTAGTGAATATTTGCAGTGTGTAAAGTTGATATAGAAAAGTTCCTGAAGTGGCAACAATGGTAGTTTTAAATCAAGTTAAGTTATAATAATAATAAAAAACTATTAAACGTTGTAAAACCTTTTGATTTTCATGATTTTTGTTCCACAAAATTAACATATTCCAAGGGAAGACATCAAAATAAGGCAGCTCTCCACCTTAAATGATACATTCGCTGGGAAAAGCATCCTTTTAGACGAGTTCATTGGCTGCTGAAGGGATATTTACTTCGCTGCTTTCAGGTTCTTAACCCAAATTCAGCTCATGGAGCGGCATTAGCAAATGGGAAACGCACTTTGCCAAACAATATATACAAGTATATCGACACTCCAGCGATTTGAAGCTTTCCCCTTTAGCCGTAAATCGCAGCCGTATCCATATCCGGCATAGCTGGTGGCTGCTGCTGCTGCTGCTGCTGATGGCTGGTGTGCCATTTGGCCAAAAGCCACTCAAGACATTCTGGTGGCAAGTATCGGCGGATTGGTGGATCGGGGTAATGGCATATTTACCCAGTGACTAGAGCCGGCGACGACGGGTATAAAAATGTGTGGACATTGATTGGGTCATTGGACCGGCGCACAGGTAAACAAGTAATGTTTATGGAACGCTGTGGCAATTTACATTTATATATAGCCATCATTTACATGGTCGCTTACGCATTGCCTAACATTGCTTTATGGCAGCGACTGCATCGGCTGCTTACATAAAACTGCATGCCAAAAAAAACAAAAAACAAAAACCAAAATTAAAACTAAAATAAGAAGAGGGAAAAAAGGCAGACTAAGCAACTTGAATGAAAATGAAAATGAAAATGAAATGACAACAATTTCGATTGTACAATGCGCATGAGCATTGATTGGCCGGTCTTTGCTTTTTGACAAATTTGTCGTCAATTTTACGCAAAGTGAACAGCAGAAACAGCAGTAACAGCTGCAGCAGCAACATCATGGTGCTGCGCCTGCAACACATGTACTTAAAGGCAAATGCCACATTTGTTTCAGTTTAATTTCTGCTTTGCCAGTCCCAGCCTTATTCGCTGCTTCACTTTTCTCTTAATTGCAACCAGCGGCTGGCAATTAAAATCTGGCTAAATGTGGCCTGGATGGACAGGTTGCAGGCTGTCGTGCCAGCTTGATGTGTTGCTGCCTCGGCTGCTGCTGCAGGGCGCCTAAAATTGAGAATCGTTTTGGCCGTATTTACAGCCAGCGGCGGCACAATTTATGGACAAGCTGCTGATGCAGTTGCAGTTGCAGTTGCTGCTGCTGCTGTGCGACGACGACAAGTTGCAACACCTGAGCCAGAGCGAGAGCGAGCTGCAGCTGGATAGCCCGTTGCTTACGTAAGGCATCGCATTACGCGGCAAAAGCACAAACAAAAAAGGTACCATAAAAAATCCACTATATATATATATGTATAAGCGAAAAAAAAAATGCAGAAATATTGCGTAGATACGTGCAATTTCTCAGTTGCATTTGCTTTGCATAAAACCTGGATTTAACCTTGAATCAAGCAGCGCAACCGCCACATAAATCGTAGCCGCCGCCAAGTCGAGTTGAGTTGCTCTCAAATGGTTCGAATCGAGAGCAGTTGTTCGCCTGCCTTTTGATCTGGAGAACCCAGATCATGAGAAGCCATTGATACTCGATACCTGAGCTGTCTCGCCCATTAGAAATCGATTGTCTTGCGGGCTGACAGACATGAATCAAGTGGTTATAGAAAGGTTTTTTTAGACGAGTTAAATATTTGTATTATTTAGACACTCTATAAGCCAGCTCATTAAGTTGGCAGTCTTCAAAGGCACTTAAATAATTTAAATATTTTAAATTTAAAACTGTTCTTGTATAATAAATGAGCAGGGAGTGAGTCACTCAATTTTGGTTCGTTTCTCATGAATAATGGAATTTAATAAATGAATTTGTACTGATTATTATTTAAAAAAAACTCTAAAAAATATATATGAATTAGTTTTCCAATTGAAATCAGTTTATTTCAGCTAACTTAAATACTTAAAAATCATAAATAAGTAATGACTTTAACTACTCAGAGATTTATGCAATCAAGTTTATTCATTACTGTTATTATTAAGTGTCTGTTAACTCATTATTATTATTGGTTTAAACGAACATCGCTGCCAATATGTTAGTTGCATTTTACCAAAATTAATCACATTTAGCTTTAGCTAATGCCATAAAAAAAAACAAACAAAAAACACCTCATTAACTTCAAAATACTTTATAAATCTATATAAATATGGTGTGACTTTTATAGTTTTTTAAGTTGGACATGACTTTTATGGATTTACCTCGAGTTTGGCCCGATGTTTAATTGGATTTTGTGTGAGTTTTTGGCATAAAAGTGAAATTAACTCTATAAATATGTTTATTTTATGAGACCCACTTTTAATGGGTTCGAATTCAGTAGCAAAACTCTATATTTTTGGTTACAAAATGCCAGAGTATATTGCCAAGTCTTGTGTGTGAATATTTGAGTGAAATGTGGGCTCTGCTGGCCATCAATCTTGGCCCAAAAAAAAATTCCGCAGATAATGCTCCGGTTATTCATAATCTTCGCCTGCAGCTGCTGCTGTAACACTCACAGCCACTAGCATGTACAGTGTACATATGATATGTATATTCACCAACATTCACCCAGTATTCACACTTATTCACACACTCGCAGGCGAAAAGCATGACTGGCTAAAAGGGAAACAGGCCAGAAAGGTAGCCTTTGTAGACCGAAGTCAGAAATACTCTAGCTTTCAGGATCATATAAAGATTACACTTCACACTATGAGATAAAATATATATATTTAGGGCTATACATATTTCACCATCTAAACAATAGTGTACATATTATATACCCTTCACCGCAAGTGTATGTATAAATTTGTGGTAAAGTTCAGCATGCCTTTAATGCAACTTAAAATTCAAAGACGGTCCGATGCAGTGCCTCTTTCCCCCTCCTAAATCCCGTCCAGCTACCGCTCCCTTTCCACTCTCTGGCATTGACTGGAAATTTCCGTTCGTAGCACGTAGAATGTGCCGCACATCATGTCACGTTTTAAGGTACCGGCTTCGGAGTCCGTCGCAATGTCAACGCCCCCCAAAAACAAAAAAAAAAAAAAAACAAAAAATATATAAAAACAAAAGCGGCCGAGAGATCAATGTCTGGCAAGAGCTGCGTTGCGCATACGCCCCGTGGGCTGGGCAAGGATGGGGCCTGGGGTGTGCCTGCAGCTGAAGAGTTTTGTAAACAAAAGTTTTGACATTTGAACATTTTCGGGAATTCGGGCCACTCCACTTTGGCCACTTGTCCACTGAGCCACTCCGTTCCATACTTGCAGCCACTCAGCACCACCGAGGGTGATGGTGGGTGCTGGGTGTGCCGAGAGCTGGAGCCACAATGCTCGAGATCGGGTTGATAAGTCGATGGCTTTAACTCTTGCATTTAACCGGGATTTATGCCGTGCGAAAGCTGGGCATTGTTGGCCAACATCCGAGATTAGCGTGCGAAAGATTTTTCCCAGTTTCGCGAATCTTTTGGCCACTTTAGTTCCAGCCAAGGCGCTTTCAATTAGGCAACAGAGCAGACCAGGCCACGACCAAAAACGGAATCATGGCCAGCGGCAAAATGGAAAATCGGACCAAGAATGGGTCTTACCTCGAGGGAAAACTACTTGCGACTGCTGCAATTATACAAAAATAAAGTCAAATGCCTTTAAAGATCTAGATAATTCGTTCAGAAAGCCAAATTAAGGCAAAGAGTGAATAAATTAATTCAATTAAAATATTTCCAGGCTCATTCTCAGTGCATTACATTCTCTACACATTAGCCACCGATCTCTATCGGTCATGACACCACTCAAACTCCTTCTATGTGAACTTTCATCAATGGCATCGAATCGTTTGGCCCGGCCAAGTGAAAAGCAGCTCGACCAGGCCAAAAAGAAAACAACGAGGTAATGATAAAAAAAAAAATTGCATTTTGCGTTGGCCAAGTGTCTTGCCAATTATGGAGCAGAAGTCACCCAGTCATTGACTCCGCTTAGGGAACCAGTTGGCCCCCGGCCCGATATATCCACAATATATATGTTTCTCGGACTCTCCGCTCCTTTGGGGGCTTTCTTAATCGCCTTTTGGCGTGACAAGACAGGACAGGAGTCCACCAAAAACCAAAACCAAAACCGATACTGAAACCGAAAAGAAAAGCGAAAGTTGATGTCGCCGGATGCTGCAGTTGGGGTGAGATTGTGTCCATCTTTATTTTGTATTTCTCCAATGCCGCGGCCTGGCCAAAGCAGGCTGGATCAATGCATTATTATGGGTCAGCAAACGGTGGCCGAAAAAGAAGAAAAACCTCTGCGAAGCGGTTTTCCAGCTCTCACACAATTGAGCCATAAACTGAACTGAGTATCGATTGATTGTGAAACTGAATGCTTTTCAAAAGCTTCACAGAGAGAAATTAAAGGGTTATTTAACAGGCAATTGAACAGAATGCGGAATGTGAAGGAAGTGTTTAAATAAATTATATTAAATATTAACTAAGAGCGGAATTAATTTAGAAATTATATAATAAAACATTTTAAGAACTCCCTTAAGAGGACTTAATAATTTCATTTATATTTACAGCAAGCTAAAACATTGTATAAAACATATATTGGCCTTCAAAGATAAGTCTAGCCCCCATTATATTTATTCTAATTTTTATTAAGAGCTGCTTTTATAACCATATTTTGTTTTCTGTGCCTCTCTGCCCCACTGAAATGTAAAGATATAAAAGCCAGTGCCTGTCAAGGCCGGGTAAATCAATAAAATAGAAATCCCCATACCATACCATCTCATTTCGAACCATCAATATGTACTAACCAGTCTCGCGTCTTTGGCTCGAAACGAATCGAATCGAATCTTCCCCCGATCAATGTCAATGCTCACGGCAATCATTCATTCAGCAGCTCACTAACTCACTCACGGAGTGAGTCTGCATCGATGTCAAAATATGCATTTTGCATGCATTTTGGCCAAACTGCAGAATTCAAGTTCACGCGGCTTGTTCCATTGTCTGCCTCGCCTTGATGTAAATGTATGAACATCATCATCATCATCATCCTCTCATCTCATCTCATCTTCAGGCCCATCGCCATGGCCCCGCTAGGCAGCATTGTTTTCGTCACGTCACGAGCCCAACAATAGCCAGTTCATTAAATCCAATTACACGCCAAATATTTTGCGAATACCTTTTAATGAGAATCTCGCTGGCAAAATATGTGCAATCGAGCCACTCACTTGGCCCTTTGCCAGGCAAAATGCTAACTATATAGTACATATGTATACCCATAACTCCTAAGCATTTAATGATATTAATTATTTTATATTCCTTCAGGAGATAACGAAATTATAGAGTATTTTTTTAGGTTATTAAAAGCTAAATTCTTTTTCGATTTTCTGTTAAAAGTAATAACCTTCTCTTTTCCTCGAACTTCAACTTAGTTAATCCCTTGAAATTACTTTTAATGTCAGAATATTTGTAACATTTCTTGATCAGATTTATGTTCATTCTACTCCTACTGAAAATATTTTCCCATTTTTGTTTTTTTTTGCAAACGCTGCAGCGTGAAAATTCAATTTATGGCCTGAATGCTCTAAGCAGCTGGACCGCAGCAGTCGCGTCCAGCTTCCGGGATGGCGGTGATTCACCAGCAATGGCGATACTGCCGCCATTGATTGCTGCTTATGATAAACCCGCAGCAGAAAGTGGAACTAATCCGTTTAGAGTGGCTGACCAGCCGCCCGCCCTCCCGCTCGGCTGACTGGCTGACTCACGCGTATGAAATCCAATCAAATTGAGACGGCCAAAACGTGAAATGTCAGTGGAACCGGACTATAGAATTTGAAATCCCATTTCCAACCCTATTTCCAATATCATTTAAAAACAGCTTCAATTGTCGCCGCTTTGTCTTTGAAGTCTTGTTCCGTTTTCAAGGTGCGCTCCATCATCGTCGAGTTGGTCAAAACAAACAAGGTTTTGTCATCGATATTGGTAGTGTCCATTAGTGTGCCACGTTTTTCTATCGCCCACTGTTTGCTTATCAACCAGCATTTGTCGCCGCTAATGGTGCAATTTTCCCCATTAATTCCAAATTGCCGAACGATAAAGATTGGCAAAGTGAGTCGGTGGCAGGGGGAGATGCAACTATGGCCAGATGTTTTGGCGAAAGTCAAGGCGGCAAAACAGACATTGATGGCCACAAAAAACAAAAACAAAAAAGAAATACTAATTGAATGCGATAAGTTAACAGATGTATATATAGTATTTTTGTAATTAATTACACAATTACACAATAAAAAAAACAGATTTATTTTAAAATTAAAAAGTAAAATTTTCCAGACAGTGTAAACAGAAGAATATTTACAAACATTACAAGCATCTTCTACAAAATGCAACAGTAATTAATCGAAAATATAGGAAATTCTTTAAAAATAAAATCTCCAAAGTTCAAAACAAAATAAAACCCCCATAAGACTAATGATAAACCTTCTCAAAACCTAAACTCAAGCTCCAAATTTTTGTAATAAAAATTAAACTAGAGTAAAAACAATAACAATTTCATCCTTGGCAAACAGCTGCCGCCTAAACATTCATTTTGGCCATAAACTTTCGCCAGGCCAGTGTGTCCAGCTGGCAGGCTAATGGCATAATTAATGTTTGATCACCTTAATTACTATGCCGGATCGCATACACCTGAGTTGGCCGTGAAAAGTCGGCGGAGGATTAACGAGCGGATTTGCATGACATGAAAACCAGAAAAATGCAAGTGCACCGCCATATATCTTTTCTCATTTCTTCGCCGTCTTCTTGAGTGAAATGTTTTTGCTACTGTCATTTATCATATTGGCCAGCGAAATTTTTGCGATTTGTCAATTTACAGTTATGTCAAAATGGCAAACAAAATAATTCGCAAATAGTAAAGAAAGCTTATGCAAAAATGGAAAAGATAATGCCAAAGAGCTAATAATATTAAAAAAAATATATAATACCACGGAAAGGGAAACCAATTAATTATGTGCTAATTCAATTTGTGCATTTCCAAGATTATCAGTCACCAAGGGAAATTTTTGTTTTAATTGAAACAAATTTAATTAGCGCTTTTGACAATAAATAAATTTTAACATTGGAAATTGCTGGGCAAGAAAAAATAAATATATAGAAAAAAAATTTGTATATAGCAAAATTTAAATAGAAATGTATGTTTATCTATTAGAATTTTTCAAATTAAATAATTACTTTAATTTATTTAATAAAATGTAATAAAGTATTCATTTTGAACTAATTTCATTTCAGTAAGAATATTTTAATAATTTTTTAAAAACAATATAAATGGGTAAGCAGTTGATTTCAAAATAAATGTAATAATTGGAAATGTATAAAATAAATAGTTCAACAATCAACACAAATATGTTAGCCAGATTGATTGTATAATAAATTTAAAAGAATGCCAAAAGATTCTCTTTACATTTCGATTTATTTTTGCAACTTTATATAATATAAATTGAAAATAATTCCCACAGATTGCCTCTTCTATATCAGAGATATATTCACTTTTGTATCTCTATGCAGGTCAATAGCTCCATCGCCTGTTACGAAATTGGCAAGCCAGTGACACTTTCAGTGCGTGATTCAGGTGCGTAAGTCGTGTTCGATCGGCACTTGGAAGTGAAATCGAAAGTTGGACAGCCGCTGCCAGGGCCCGCACACCCCTCTGCCAGCCCACCTGAATCCGCTTGCAGGGCGGCGGCATCGCATTTACTTTGCAATTATCAGGGGCCTAAGCGATAATTGGCAAGCCAAGCGAAATTAGCAGGGGCTAACGCTAACGGTAGGTGTTATTCGGCACCTCATCTCTTTTATTTCTTTATGTTTTCTTGGTTTTTTTTATTTTTTTATCATATATAGTTTTTTGTTGGCCCGCCAATCCGGTGCTTTTTACTGCCGTGGGCCAAATTAAACAGTTGTAAAAGAGCTGCGAGCATTTCTTTTGCCCATTTGAACCAATTATGTCATATCGAGACAATGAAAAGCAAATAAAAGCAGCCAAAAAACCAAACGGAAGAAGCTCGATCGGCGAGGGACTGTCTTATATAAGTTTATGCCCTTTTAAACACGGCTTAGTATACAACTTATTTATGCCTTTTTCGTATTAACTCTAACCGTTGTTTTCTACCCACTTTCAATTTCGTTCATTCGAAATTATTAAGCCAAAAAAGAGGAGAAAAAAGACTGACTGGCGGCGCATCCGGCAACAAACCAACCAAAAAACACGAAAAATAAAAAATAAAATCAACATGAAAAGGCTACAAGATAATCGTGATGCACATTCAGGTTCAAGTTGAGTCGCAGATGAAAATCCCGAGGCAAGGGAGACACGGAGAGAGGCTGGGGTCAAAAACTGGGCACTGGCTAATTTTCGGATGATTTTTTAAGCGGTAAAGCGAGTGGAAGTGTAAGGGAAAAGATCTGGGTTTAAGCCATAAAGATAATGCCATTGTAGCATCCGATTAGCCGGACTGAACTTAATTAGATCGAAGCATGACTCTATACTTTTTTGATTGAAATTGAAATAGAAATTTGAGAGTGAAAATTATCCAAGAAATAAATAAACTTGGAGAAGGAGTTAGAAAGTTGGGGAAATATTATTAAATTTAATTTAAATTATTACAAAAAATATATTAAATTAAGGAGAACAGGAGAATAAGGATTCAAGTATTGTAGAAACAAATACGAACTTAACTAAGTAAGAGGCTTACATTTTCTTGTGATATAATTATTCACTTATTTGGTGATATAATATATTCAAATAAAAGTATAGAGGATTAAAGAAACACAAGAATCGTTTAAATCCATTTGTTTTACAAACAAAAACCTAACGATTGTGTTTTAATATCAGCAACAAGTAATTCTTTATACTACAAAAACCTGTCTAGTCGAAAATTATCTCAGATTTCCAGCTCTTTTTTACAATAAACAATTCCTTAATATTTATAAAGTCTCCAAACAATTAACTATTATTTTCTCAGGTCTTCTGTTGGATTCTGTCACCAACTGCATTTGCCCAAGCTCCATCCTTGGACAATTAAAGTGGCCATTGTTCACCCTCATTCCTCATTTTGATTTATTTTTTTAGCCGTTTTGTTTCGCTTTGGCTTTACGCTGGTCTTGTGTTTATTTTTTTATATTTTTTTTTTTTTTTGCAAATGCAGTCACATTCTTTTAAATACCAATTGGGGGTCAGTTAGTCCGTTGGTCAAGACTCTGGAATTTTGAACAAGTGCTTTTTGTTATTGTGAGTAAAACGGGTTTAAATGCGGAGACGGAGAGTGGAACTCGACTTGGTTTTGGTCCGCGCTCCGGCTTAATAAATTAATTTATAACTTTTGCTTTTTTTTCTCGCTGTTGCTCTCGCGAAACAAGTTGACCTTCAGCCGCGGGAATGTATGTAAATATATACATATTTGATTTGGTATTTTGTGTTATATATATGCCATAACATACATATAGCTGTCAGGCGAATTTACAGTTACGTGTTTCAAGTGGAGCTAAATAATAATACGAAATAAAATAACAAACCCTCAGAGGCTGGGCTTCAAGGGTGGGAATCTGATTTTTGGTTGGAAATTTGCAGCCATTGAATAAACATACAAATATTTTAATTGGTCAAAAGATGGCTGTGGGACTTTAATTGGCCAACGAGTTAAGGTATTTGTTTGTCTTAATTTAAGGAAATAATAAATTAAGTGGCAAGTTACTACCAGTAACACAAAGAATAAAATACAAATGTAAACATAAATATGTTGGATGAGAGCTTAATTAAAATAAATCAAGAAGTAGTGCTTTGTTTTAATAAATGTACAAGAATTTCTATTAAATGAAGAAATTTATATTAAATAAAGAGAAAATTATCTAAAATAAAACAATTATAAATTAAACTTTGCTTTGAAAACCCAAAATAAACATGCAATCCGTAAAAATAAACCATTACCTTGTTTAAATTTAGAAAAAAACAGTTTTATATTAAATTTGTTAATAAACAAAGTGTTCACAGAGCTTAAACACCTATTGAAACATGAGAAAAAGTGGGTTTATACAGCCGCCACTCGGTTTAGACTCAAATATCAAACAGAGGGCAGAGGCTGGGCCCAACCCCCTGACCTGTCAGCGTGTTAATGATTTGCATGTTCCCCAATCTGAGAGTCGAAGTACGGGCCCAGACATGCCTGGTTAGCCCTGTTGTCGTTGTCATGGAATTGAATCATCCCGGCGTTCCCTGGAGCATGTCTCTCCCTCTTAACCCACTGCTGCCCGGCTGCATTAACCCCCTTCTGGCTGCAGCATACGTAACGAGCCCAAAGAGTAGCAACGGCGACACAAAAAAGGCAACATTTTGCAATGGGGACTGAGACTGGGTCTGGAGCTGGGGCTGAAGGCAGAGATATTCCGAATACTCAGAAAACTCTGTTACTCAGAGATACTGTGTATCTGGCAGATACAATTACCAAAGCGATTGCAGTGGATGCGACTGGGAATGCGGGAATTTCAGGCCAATGCGGTTTAATAGCCAAAAACCGGTAACTTAATGAGACCGCCCCGCCGTTGAGTCTTCTATAATGCTTTTTGAATAATATATGCACTGAGGAAAATTTATGTGTGTCATTAAAAACAGTAGAATGACCTTAAGATGTCTAATATTTCCACACTCCATAAGAAATTCAGTCAGAAATATTTTTTAATATTTTAGATTCATTTAGAAAAGTAAAACAAAGGTCTTGCATGCAAATATGCGAGTTTTTTGGCAACTAAAATAAAATTTAAAAGTTGCATTTAATATAGAAAGATAAAGAGAATGCCAGAGTTGAGTTTTTCTTAAAAAAAATATTAAATATATATATTTTTTTTTTGGGTGTACTGCTATGTAAAATGCCAAAACGCATCACTTCGCGCTGATTCCCCCCGCAGGGTCGCCGATACATTCACTTTTTTTTATTCGAATGCCGCTCCTCTCATCGGGTTTCACTTTCATCTGAGTACGATTTGCCAATCTTAAAAACCTCTCCACGAATGCGAGGCGGATGTGCCACCTCTGGGGGTCAAATTATATGTATTTGTGATCGCGTATATGCAGGGCCACAAAAGAGCTTCGATATTCATGCAACTTTAAGGGTTATGCACAGGGAAGTACATCATGTACGAGGCAGAGCT
Source organism: Drosophila mayri (assembly GCA_008042485.1). Taxonomy (NCBI): domain Eukaryota; kingdom Metazoa; phylum Arthropoda; class Insecta; order Diptera; family Drosophilidae; genus Drosophila; species Drosophila mayri. The sequence goes on from VNJN01006801.1 coordinate 33,759, forward strand.
CTACATAAACCTTTGCTGGTTAAATTTTGGCCTTAATATATTTGCTATTAATAAATTTGTAACATTTTATATGTGTTAACTAGAAATTCAGGCATTTAAGTAATTACTTATCTTTAAATTTAAATTTTAAACTCCCTAAGATGATATTTTTTTTTGCTATATTAAAATTATACTGGAATATATTTGAAACTCCTATAAAATACCTCGAAAGGGTATTGAAACGGCAGAGATGCTGAAAAATCGAATGCTTGAATGGGCGGCTGATTAAATCTAAGCATATTGCATATGGAAGATGCAAGTTTCGATGGAGGCCTGGTCTGGGGATTGACTCGAGCTCAGTTCACTGTCATTGTCTTTGGGTGCGACTGCTGCTGCGTTGGCGTTGGAACGTTGCAACGTGCTGCAGCACGGGTATGGATGTTGCATGAATTTGCAATTTTTGTTGGCTCATTTTCGGGCTGGGCCCCGATTTCCGCCTGTTTCGGAGGAGAGACAAAGCCCGGGCCGATTTCCTCTTCACACGCATTTTTGTGGCCTGACGTCAAGCAGATTGGGACGACCGTGATTAAAGCTGCCATAACATAGACAACGACGACGACGACGACGATGATGATGATGATGAAGATGATGAGTCTCCCTGGCTAGTTTCTTGGCGGCAGCTCATCTGCCAGCACTTGTCGCCAAACGTGTTTCGCCCCCACAAAGACGTGGCCAAAAATAAGTTCAGTCCAACAAAAAAAAAAATATAACAACAAAATAGCAACAAAAATAACACAAAAAACCATCGTAAAAAAAGACAATTCCTAAACGAGTTTTTCTGCGCATGCGCAACTGAAAATTTGCATGACTCGCTGCGAGAAATATCATAGGATCAGCCAGATATATGCCTCTGCCGAAGGTCCAAGCGGATATAGCTGAGAAGGCCCCTCCAAAAAGAAACCCAATCCCGACAGCCTCATTTCGATTGCGATTTCGTTTATATTGCCATTTAGCTTTAAGTAAAAGTTTATGCATCGCATGTGGCTCGTATTTATTTGCGCCTTAACTTATCCGTATCTCTAGCTGTATCTGTGGGATGTATCTACGGGCGCACCATCTTTAATATCTTTAATATGCGTGCAATGTATCTCAACGAATTGGGGTTCGTGTTTGAAAGTTTTGCACTCGATCGCTTCGATTAGCATGGGAATTGCAATCGCCGACGTCTTCGCGGTCTGCAAAAGGTGTTAATCGAGTAAAAGTTTTGGGATTGCATAAGTCCCCGACTCGGGCAGATCGTAAAATCTGTCAAGACATAAGCATTCAACTTTTTGGGTGTGCATCCCCACAGACATTCCCCGCCTGAGTGCTAACTGAATTAATATTTTTAAGTTACTTTGGTAGGAAGTTGAAGTTGACTATTTAAACTAAAACAAAAAAAAATATATATACATATATATAATCTAGCTAAATCGAAAAGCATTAAAAAATGATTTGAGTATTCATATGTTAATCTTCCGATAAACCCTGCCTATGGGCGGTTTTTATCTAGATCTTGGCTGATTATAAACACCTAGCGGTCTGCCGCTTCAAGTCCTCATTAAATCACTCTTACTTTCGGCTAAAGCTTATGTATTATGTTTTCTGACAGCCAAAGTCGGAAGCATATTTTCGTGTTGGCCAAAGAATTTTTTGTTGTGTTGTCACACACTTTAATTATCCAATCGCCCAAGAGAGACGTTTTAATATCAAGTTAAACCGGGCAAACGAAATCGAAATCAAGTCGATGAATAATTCAGTTGATTCGAGAACGAAGAGGCAACCCACGATGCTAGTTTCGAGAACCCGTTTATGGTCTGTGGGACCCGAGAGATCTGTGCGATCTTTCCTGACTCGAGTTGGGGCCCTGGACAAGGATAACAACTTTCCAGGCCGCCAAGGTTGCTGCTAGGCTGAGTCCCAACTCAATCCCTGTTTTGGGAATGGTGGCCAGGAAATCGCAGGCAAGTTCGGACTAAATATTTACGACTCTTGGCCAGATTTGCGCTAATTGCGTACAAAATGCAGCAACAAAAGCGGCAAAAAACGCGAAATAAAAATGATTTCTCAGCTTGCATTTGTCGAGAGTTGATTTTTAATGAATTTTTCTTTTTGTGCCACAAGCTAAAAGTGTGAGTATGAGTACGAGTACGAGTACGAGTTCGAGTTCGAGTACTAGTACAAGCCAGTATTGTGGCAACCACTTACCGGAAGCATTTTGGCGGCTTTTTGCTGGTCGAGGTGGCGATACAAGGCTCCTTTGGGTTAGATGTTGCCGCTGCTGCTGCTGCTGCTGGTGTTGCTGTTGCCAATATTGTTGCTGCCGCTGCTGCTCTCGTTGTTGTTGTTGTTGTTATTATTTCAGTTAAACGCGACGACAACGACAAGGAGGAAAAAATAACGCTAAGATTAGTGTGAGATATTTTTTTGTCGTTAGTTTGTTTTTGGAAAATATTTGCTCAGAAAACTGGGCTAAATGCGGTTGCTGCGGGGCTGTTGTTGCTGCTGCAGCCTCTATTTTATTTTTTATGCAATCTGCACAGATCGCGGCTAAATGCTCCACTGCCTCCCAGCTAAGGCAGCAGTAACAACAACAACAACAACAGCAGCCTTTGGGATGCCGAAAACCAGGCCGAAAGTAAAAACTGTTACACACGTCTGCGCATTCAGTTTTTCACTTTCGACCAGGCGCGGCGCCGCATTTGGCCCAATAATATTGTATATATACATATAATCCACAGTAAGTACAATAAATACAAACAACAAAAAATAAATAAAACTATCTGCACATTTTCCACATTCACTCGGGACACGCAAAAAAACAGAAACAGAAAGAAAAACCAAGACACGAGTACGAGGAAAAAAGTTAGCACTAAACTCTACTTTAGGCCAAGAAAAACTATATATATTGGCAAATTAGTATGCACGGCCAGGGGCGAGTTACCGCTAAGCCAACAATACCGTTCGAGAGTCGCCGCTGCACTGAATTCGTGCGGTGGCCAAAAAGCGTGGCCAACAGCAACCAGCAACCAGCAACAGCGGCAGCAGGCAGGCAGAAACAAGCCACTTAACAGAGGCCAAAACCAAGTTGCTGCGCAGCCGCAAAAGCCCGCTGTTAGCCAGCTAACAGCAGTGCCTTTTGGCCCAGTTAACATAGCACCACAGAGAGGGCCCAGACACAGACAGCTAGAGAGAGATGGGGAGTTCTTAAAAAACAATAATTAATAACAAACAAACAAAGCAACGCAAGCAGACACTGATAATGGAAGCCCCGCTTTAATTATGCTCTCAGGCGGCCAAGAAACTTATCAATTATGGACACACTTTTGCGGTTTTGGCGTTAAATGCCAGGGAAATCGGTCAATAATTGTTGGCCATAATTGCCACTGGAGGGTATGGGGAGGGGGACTGGATTGTGTAATGCCGAAAATTCTCAAAAATAAATAAATAAATGTGGTCAGCTCTTTAAGATTCGATTGGTTAATCATTGAGCTCTGGGGGAATCCTCGAATTTATATAAAAAACATTTAGCCACTTATCTAAATTTATTAAATGCAAATAAATAGTTTCAAGCCCTAAGTATTTGATTTTAAAACTCTGAAAGCTCTTGCTAATATTTATTACCCAGTCTTTTCTGTTTGAAAGCTGGATTAACTTAATTACAGAGTACTTATTGGTTACTTCACAAAGACTTCCCTTCAACTATTAACCCAAATTGGCTGCCTTTTCTTTGGACTTTATTAAGCGATGTAAATTATATATATTAATTAGATATATGTACATAAACACTTTTTGCAAGTTGTGTTAATAAACAAATGAGAGATCGCGGCAGCGGGTTTCACTTTCCATCACCAAACTTCCATACAGATTGTTATATAATAGATAATGAAAGTAATAAAGAACAAATTGTAAATATTACACAATAAATTAATAAATAAATGGTTAGCTTATTTATTTATTAATTTTTCTTGTATTTCATTATTTCTTTTAATTTCATCATTGAAGTAGTGAAATATTTAAAGTTTGCACTAGAAATCAATTCCGAATGTTACGATGGTCTTAAGATAATGCCTGAAGCTCTCTTGTGGATCATCTTTGAGAGTGTTCGATATTGCAACAGGTGATGTTGTTGGCGTTTCTGCCTTTTATTGTTGTTTGGCAGACGGCGATGGTTAATGGGCTTAATTTGTTGCGCACACACACACACAGGAGAAGGGGGGATGTCTGGGTATTTCAAAAACCACATTTTGGGTTTGGCCGGAACTCAAAATCAATTCAGAGCCAGAGACAGGGGCAGGGGCAGGGGCAGGGACTGGGACAGGGCTCAATAATTTCGTGGCTGACCTTTGTTGGGACCACAGATGGTAAAGAGTTTACATAATAGGCATTAAATGCTGTCATCGAAATGCCAACGGCTGCCAAGCGGCGGCGCGAAATGAATTTCAAATATTTTATCAAGCGATTTGCTTATGCCCATTATTGTTGTTGTCTCCGTTACTGTTACTGTTGGTGGGTCTTTCTTTCCTTCTTTGCCCCACACACTAGCCTTTCTTCGGAACTTCACTCCCTACCAATGGGGTTTCTACGTTCGCTTTTTGCTTTTCAATAAATGAATATGTATGCATTTCAGCATTTTCAAGTAGCAAAAAATAAAGCCTTTGCTTTATAAATAATTATTTATAATTAGTATTGAACATTTCCTATTCTGACCATCAATAAACTCAACAGTTTGTTAATAATATTTTTAATAAATATCCCGAAGCTTAAAGACCATAATTTTATTAATTTGATGTTGCTAAAAGCGACCTACAAAATTACTCCTTCCCGTCTTAAAACAAGCGACTCTTTCCTTTCTCGCCTTTGAGGGCTATCAATCTCGCATTTGGTAAATGCCATTTGCCAAGGCAAACACATACTATGCTCTAACTTGGATGACGACGATAATGACACCGATAATCATCTGCAGTATGACTCACGTTCGCTCCTGGCTGTAAAATGCATCCGCTGCAGGTATCCCCCCTTGGCAGCTCTGCACATGGCATATGTTATATTCAGGGCACGCAGAGGGAGCAGCTCCAGACCTCGGGGTGCCCAACTTCCGCAGCAAGGAAGACCGGAGGTGGTTAGGATTGAGATAAGAAGGTGCAGCCCAGAAGGAAGCGAGAACACGTTAACGGGGGAAATGTGCCGGGGCCAGTGTTGGTGTGGGGGCGGGAGGGTCAAATTACTATATAATCCAAAGGGGAAAGTAGTTTATTTTCCCTATTTTGTGGCAAACAAAATGTTAGAAAATCCTGCAGAGGCCAAAGCCCTGTTAATGCAATTTAATTTTGTTTGGGAAATGAGATTTTATGTATTAACTTTATTAATTTTAGCCTACTTCGATTATGAGTATTACTATGTTAAGAGATTGTTCAAAAATATATTTGGAAATATTATTATATTAATATATATATTAATATTAAAAAAATATTGTCGTTTTACGAAAATTGGTTGCTAAACATGGCAGCTTTTAGACAATAAGTCATTAGCCTTATATCTATCTCATTGGCATTCGCCTCAGCTGGTTATTTAATATCGATCCATTTAATTCCATATTCTGTGATATATCGGACCAATTTAATTTAAAAATAAATCAATTAAGTACCAAATTGTGATGTTTTTTTTTTGTTTTAAATGTCCTAATCCAATATTCAAAACTTAAATAAATCATAGCTTACTATATTTACGATTTGACTCGATATTCCAGCCGCTATATAAAATCTAATTTTCCCTCTTGTACAGGGTATCTCACAGTTGACTGTAGCTTTATCACTGTTTCTTATTATCGATATAATGTTAAATTTCATTTCCTAAAACTCGAATGACTTATACATTTAATTAAATATTAACAAGGTTATCCCGAGCAAACACTCTGAGGAATAAACTGTTTGTTAAATGCATAAGTCCAAGAAGGCTATCAACAAAACGGTTTTTTTTTTTCGAAATAAAATTAAATGAAATTTAACAATTATTGATTTTTTAGGTATATCAAAATGTAAATTATGGAGATGAAGTCCCAAGTTGAAGTTCCCTTTGCCCTTGAAAATATGAAGATAATTGTTGTAGGGCAACAATTTTTCAAAACTGCCACAAAAAAATTTAATTAAATTAAATAATTAAGAATTATACTAAATGAATGAAAATGTTTGGTGTAATAAGAAGGATTTTCCTTCTTTGAACAATTGAACTATAAGAAACGTAAAAGCATAAAATAAACTCAAAATACCTAAGACTTTGTTTCCAATTCCGACTCCATAAGGCTGGCCAGATCCTGTTGGATGCTCTGCCAGGCAAACTCCATGCGACCTTCATCCAATTTCAGGCGACATCTGTCCGGGATGTGCTTAAACAGGCGGCGGAAGGGACCATATTGCTCCAGACACTGAATATCGCCCAACAGAATGAGCTTGTTCTTCGCCCTGGTGATGGCCACAGTGAGGCGACGCTGATCCTCCAGAATCTCCGCCTCCCGACACCTTTCCATATCAGAGCAGGAGTCCCTGCCCGTTTTGGAGCAGCTGTACACGATTAGATTCTTGTCCCGGCCCTGGAACTGATCCACAGTGTTGCACTCAATGTGAGAGTCCAGTTGGGTGGCCAGTTTCTTGAGGAGCTCCACCTGAGCCCGGTAAGGAGCTATCACACCAATCCTAGAAGCCTCAAAGCCGGATTTCAGCAGGTGCCTGAGCATGTGCATCACAATGCCGGCTTCGCAGTAGTTCGTGTACTTGGATATTCTCTTTTTGGATGTGCTCTGCCGATGATTCTCATCCTGGCCTGGCTCCCCGTAGCTTTGTTCTATGGATGAGCAGGTCTCTCCCAGCCGTTTGGATTCCTGAACTAGCTCCTGGCATCGCTCAAAACAATCTCCGGTGTTTATCAAGGTAACTGCCTGCTCCAAATGGGTTTGCAGAGCCCGTTGTACCCAGCGCGGCGCTTCGGTCATCGTCTTCACTTGAAAACTGGCCCCGGACACCTCCTCGGAAGCACACTGTAGAGCTCCGCCGTAGGTGAGCTCATTGGCCAATCGGGTGATAGTCTTATTCATCCGGTACTGCAGGCTCAGCACAGCGGTGGCCTCTTCCGAGTCTAGTCTGTGGAATAGCGTCTCGTCTGCTCCTCGTTGACGTGCCTCCTTAGATCTGATGACCGGCGGCAACTGCTCAGGATCTCCCACGAGAACGAACTTGCTGCTATGAATCAATGGACGCAGCACCGTGGGCTGCATGACTTGCGTGGCCTCATCCACGATGCAATAGTCGAAGTGCCGGTGCTGGAAAAGCGAATGGCCAGCTCCCAAACAGGTCACGCCCACAATGGATGGCTGCTCCAAAGCCTTTTGCAGCTCCTCAGCGGTAGAACAATCTTTGGTGAGCGAAGCCTCGCTGAGAACCTCCAGTTCGGGATGAATTCTGGAGCTAGAGCCCAGTCTCAACATGGGCAACTCGAAGGGCAGGAGGCGCAGGAGCAGGTTGTCCACCGCCGAGTGGGTTTGCGCCGTGATCAGCACGCTCTTGCCCAGCAGATGGAGCAGTCTTACGAGGGACACCAAGGTCTGGGTCTTGCCAGTGCCGGGCAATCCCTTGATCAGCAGATGACTGCTGGTGGTCAGGGCCCGCAACGCGGCCGCTTTTTGGACAGTGTTTAGCTGCATCAGCATGGACGCTCCTTTGGTCAGGATGATTCGTGGCAGCACCTTGTGCTGCTCTGGGGGCTTTCGTGCCACAACGATATCCCTCAGCTCCTGGAAACGCTCGCCTTCGGAGAGCAGCAGTCCCAGATTCGTATAATTGAAGGTGGCAAAGTTCTGGGACTCGTGCTTGTCCATAACGAAAGATTCCTGGGCATACCGCTGGCTCAGATCGCGCTCCAGGCGAAGTTCCAGGTGTCGATTCGCCAGAGAGACGATAAAGCCCGAGGCGATGGCCAGGCGGGAACTAGAACTGATCACCACGTACTCGCCCAAATCGAACTGAAAGAGGGATGAAATTTAAGTGCATCAAATGAATAGTTACTCCTTACCCCGCTGAGGCTTAGATCTATGCCAGCGTCCGCGTCTGCAGTCAGCTCCAGGCACTGACGATAGCGTCCCTCTTCTGGTACAACCTTTTGACCCTTAACCAGCTGCAGTTGGCCAATAGCTCGACCCTGCTTCTGACGCTTCAGAGGATCCTCTGTCCACAGGGCTCGTAGCTGCGAGGACTGACGATTGTGCTGCTCCTCCAATGCCAGCAGGCCGCACCAATGCTGCACATAGGCCTGATCCTGCTCCTTTAGGTGTCCCAGCAGCTGTGGCATGAGTTTTTTCAGCGGATGTGATGCACTAAGCTCTAGTTCGGAATCCCGTTGCACGAAGCTCGCACAGATGGTGTTGTAGGCACAGTTTCCGCAGGCGCTGTGATGGTAAATGGGCTCCGGCAACTCCAGTTGCTCTAGGGGATCCTCTTTTTCGGGCGGAATGGCCACTTCTCTAGTCAGCCAGTGGGCCAGATCGTTACGCAGGAGCACGAGGTCCCTCTGCTCGTTTCGACCACTGGGCACCTCGCGCAAGATACCCTCTCGGAGGTACAGCAACAGGCCGGACTTGGTGTCCCGACCCTGGGCAGAGTGCATTAGCTGGTAGAGCAACAGCTGACCCTTGTGCTCCATGGAAAAGCTGGCTCGGCCTGTCTTTAACTCCAGCGGAATGACCTCCTCTTTGCGCAACGGATTTCGCACCCGCACTGAGACATCAACCCTGCCCTTAAGCCCCAGTTGGGGCACCCACAGGTTCTCTTCAATGTCGTGAATCTCCTCGATGCGCCCGCGATAGAGTTCCGGCGGCAGGATAGCCGGTTCCTTGCCCTTCACATACTGCGCCACAAAGTTGACTATGGGATCGACGAACTTAAGAAGCTGCATCTCCATTTCAGCTTGACTGAGACAGCTCGCGTAGAGCAGCTCGGCCAGGGAGGAGCTAGCCAGCATCTCCGCGAGAGCGGACTGGATGTCCTCCCGGCTGGAGAGCTGCTGCAAGAGCACCTTCTGCAGCAGTTCATGCACCAGGGTGCCGATTACCATCTAAAGGGAGTGGAAATTAAAGTAACCATTAGTTGGCATTACAATCATGCGTTTGAAGGCACTTACAATGGAGCTGCCTGAGTCCATACCACGGAAACGTTCCTGCAGCACCGCCTTTCGACGGCAGAACAAAGAGCCGGTGACTGTGGTGCCAGATATAAGGAGATCCGGATGAGAGACACAGTAGCCTTGCTCCTTGTCCACCACATAGGTACCCAGGGATGGCTGCCACTTGGCCAGCAGGGAGACGGTATCGCCCACTTGCACGCGCATGTGATTCCACGGCGCCTGCAGCAGGCACACCGCCGTGTCGGGATTCCCGCCAGAAAGGCGCTTCACCTGCAACCGGAGCTCCTGGCTCTTGTGCAGCGGCTCCACCAGCTCCACCTGACAGCGCTGCCACTGGCTGAGGTCAAGTCTATGGCTTGTCGCCGACTCCATGGCGCCTAGCGCCAAATCAAAGTCCGCATCGTCGCCCCAATCGATGTTTTCCAAGTCGGCGTCTGCCGGCAACTCCAACTTCTGCTTGAATTTCTTGCTCTGTGGGGAGTTTCCAGCTCCTGGTTTGTTTTCAGATCCATGTTCAGCTTTGCTGGGTGTCAGCACACGTTTGGTGGCCATCGAAATATGGCTCTAGGTTAAACAATTTATAAAAAACTAATTGAACTTCCTTATATTATTTGTTGCGCCAAATAATTTTTGGCGCAAATGGTGAAACCAGTCGAGGCAAAGAGAAGAATGCCTGTAGCCTGGCAAGCAGTGCGGAAGCAGCAATTGTTTAGTATTAAAAATACGAATTTTAAATTTCTTATGCAATCGTAACATTGTTTTATTATTTTTTTTTGTATTATTAAAATAAAGTTCAGTTTCTTAAAAAAAAAACAAACAGATTTCTGCCACTAAAACACTTTTTAAATATAGTACGAGTATATGGCTTACGGATGTATGTACCATACATATAATGAGAGGAAAAGTACAATAAATGTTGTCAACAAATGTATTGCGCTTAATATTAAATTGAAAAGATTGTAGGCTTTTATGGATACAAATTTTAAATATTGAAAAATAACTCATTTAATTGTTCAACTTTAATATTGTATTTAATATATTAAACTTAGTTTTATTTCAACAAGCAGTGGTTTCCAGCCATAAAGCAGAACACTTCCTTACACTACTAGTTGAGTTGAGTAACACTAGATGGCGCTGCATGGTGCGAGCTTGCATTAAAAATTACATGTTAAAAATGGAATAAATACGACATAAATCTAATTATATTATTAAAAAAAAAAAACAATATATGTTTAAAGAGAGTGGCGGAGAAATTTCATTTGGTTTTGAGACAAAATGTACATATGCTAATGCGCCTGGCGGGACCTTCGCTTTCGTATTTGTGCAGCAAACAAGGCTGGCCATCGGTTCCTTTTTTATTTTAGGGCAAAATTTTTATTATATATATTATATTTATATTTATTTTCTTAATAAAAACTCACCTGTTTGCAGGGTGCTATTGAGGTGGGTGATATAGCTGCCAGCCAGGCGGATAATCTCGATCTTGGAGAGCTTGCGATTCATGGGTTCTGTAGGAATCAAATTGCGTAGAGCTTCATAGGCGGCATTTACACTGTAATATAAAGAGTTAATTGTAAATTGTAAATTGTAATATATTTTAAATAAAAATAACTCTTATTCCAAATCCACCAATATACATACATATCTACCATATCAACTTCTTCGCACTCACTTGAAGGTCCTGTAGCGTTCCCTGGCGTTGATCTTCTGCCGCGGCGGTCGCCTCCTCTTGCCAGAAGTAATACCTTGAGTCCTCTGTCCGCCCACCTGAGAGTCCTCGGAATCGGCAGCCGCTCCACTACCACCGCTTGCACTGCCGCCGCTGCTGTTGCTATCGTGGGCGTAGGTTGCCAGGATATAGTTGGCTGTAGATGAGGATGAGGCCGCCATCCGTTGGCCGCAACGATCGCCGATCGAATGAGCACACGAGAGCTCTCCTCCGGCCTGCGCGCTGGTCCAGCTCGCCGCTGCTCCGCCCGGCACTGCTAAATGAATTAAGTCATCGCCAAGTGACGACAAATTGTGCGTGAAGATGGGAAACTGCCTGTGCGCACTTGTCAAAACAAAGAGCGCTGAGTTGTGGTTGCTGGATGCTGCTGCTGCTGCTGCTGGTGAGTTCTCCATTCTCGGGCGGACAGGGACGGGCACTTGTGTGATACTAATTGTGCATCAAGTGCCTGAAAATCCAAGGATAAGTGCCTGACTTCGTTCTTCCATTCGGCGATTTGTTGGGCCAATTTGTATGTTTGTTTTGTTTGAGGAAAACGGAAGTGGCACTTAGTCCTCGCCCCTGACCTTCCCCGTGACCAGGCACACTCCTGCCCCCGCCCAGTTCGCCCTTCTGGACCGCACACATGCCGCGCATGCGTTCACTCGTGCATTCCCTCAGTCAGTCAGTCAGTCACTCAGTCAGTCAGTCATTAATTCACTTGCCCGGCCGTGCAACTCATTTCTGTGCGGAATGCTCGCCGAGATGGATAATCCAGATATTTTTAAAGCTTGTCAGAGGAGGGGGCGTACACTCGCCTGGAAATTTTTACAACTATTTGCAAATAGTTTTTAATTGCCCAGAAACATTTCGCTTCCAAATAGCTTGCGAATATTTTGCAATCACTGGGTAATATGCGTGCAGTTATTTAATTATAAAACATAAATTATGTGGCGTGAATGTTTCGGCATTAATTTGAGCAATTTATTTGTTTGATTCGTAATTTATACAAATTATTAAACAAAATGATTTTGATAAACAAAAAATATGAATTTTTGAGAAGGAAAGTATATGACACAAATAAATTAAATTAAGTAAAATAATGTTGATAAACAAAAATAGAAAATACAAGAAATTAATAATAAATTGTGGAAAAGTATGAAAATAATATTAAATTACATTTTTACAAGTAAGTCAGCTATGAAAACATAATGCTTGCCTTTGGCCTCTGCAATTTCCGTTCCAATTGCATTTACCGTACAGATAATAAAATTCAAAATGCCACATTAAAATTAAAAATGATTTTGCTTTTATTTTATACACATTTTGTCGAAAGTTTCACTTAGCTAGGCTAGAAAAAAATCATCATAGTGAGAAAAACACAATACGCTTAGGTGTAGGGGGTGAGAGGGAGTTACAAACAAATCCAGAAGGGGGCACAGAAAGGACGAACAAGAACGGATCTCTATATATATATATATGTATGTATATATAATTGGTATTATATTGAGTATGCTTCAGTGTCAAATATGTGGGTGTGTCTTTATGGGGGGGAGGGCTCTGTGACCAACAACAGCAATGTATTAATTAAAAAAAAAAGATTAAGCTCATTTACATTTCTTCTAAATAAAAACTTGGCGTGTGTTCTTCATCGTCATCATCATCATCATCTCTGCATTTTTCCTCATCTTCTTCGTATCGATTTCGTTTAAAATAATTAAAAATAATAGTAAATAAAACACCACAGTCATGATTTTTTTTAATAGAACACAAAATATACACAAAAAAGGCGTAGAGTTATGGGAAAGATCGGGAAAAGTAGTGAGGAAAATTGCAAATAGCAAAATATTTACAAAAGCCAAGAAATAGGCAAAAGAGAGGGGGGTATCAGGGGGTATCTTCTTCCATACTTTATACATAATTATGTTGTTGTTTCCATACGTTTGTTGTTGCTCTTATTTTTTGTGATGATTTTCGAGATTTATTGATATATAAATAAAATTCTTTGTCTGATTCTCAGCACTTATTTTGTTTTTTTTTCTTTGTAAATTTCGCTTATAATTTTATGTTATGTTTTTTGTTTTTTTGTTTTTTTTTTTGCTTAACTAAATACACTTTTGTGTTAAAAAAATTTGCTAAAAATTTGAGAAAAAAAATGTTGACATTGCCAGGAAATTTCTTTGATTCGAATGATGCACAACACAATAGTCTCCGTGTGGGTGAGTGGGTTGTGGGTAGTGTGTGTGTGGGGACAGAGACAGAGAGACTGAGAGGGGGTGGAGCGATTGAGAGAAAGTGAGAGGGGGGAAGGGGATCTGCTGCATTTGACTCTGTACAGTTGAGAGTGACTTGACTAATTCGGGCGAGGACGTGGCCGTGCCGACCTCTGACCTTAGATCAGCGCCGTTATCAGCTTGGCCTTGAAGTTCACGAACTTCTCGCTGGTGGCCGCAACGCGCTGCAATGGAAATAAACATTAAATTCTGCCTTTATCCTTTAGTTAGTTCGCCTTACCAGTATCAAGTCCTGGACCAGATTGGCCAGGCCCCGGTTGGCCAGCACCACGAGGCGCGTCACAGGGCCGGGAATGCCCTCGGTGTAGCCGTCAGCCGTGCGAGTGCTGTCCGTCTCCGCATCGCCATCGCCGCCCAAGCTGCCGCCGGTGCTGCTGGCTCCTCCGCCCACGGAGTTGGCCGCCTCATCACCCTGCTGGGTCTGCACGCTGCCCGAGAAGAGCTGCGAAAACAGAGGTGTGACACCAATGAGCAAGTTCAAGCGGGAAACCATGCTCGTGTCTGGCTGTACTCACCCTGACCACGTCCAGCAGGAAGTTGCCAGAGCCGCCTGCTCCGAGTGCATTGCCGCTGGGCGAGCCGCCCGCACCACCGCCGCTGGAGCCACCGGCCAGACCCGCTCCGCCGAAGTTGAGGAACCTTTTGAACAGATTACTATAGGTGGTTGGCCATTCCACAAGCAAGTCGAGTGTTTGTTGTTCAGTGGTTTGTGGTTAAGTTTGTTTTTGAATTTTCATATATTTTTTTTCGTTTATTTATTTGAGATTTTATGGATACGAATATGTGATTTATTTTGTTTCCGATTTTTATTGTTAATAATTTTATTGATAATTTATTATTTTGTTGTTGTTTTTGGATTGTTGTAGGGGTGAAAGGGGAAGGAAAGTGTACAATTAGTTGAGTGTTTTTGGAATTTTCTTATGATTAATTATTATTACCGACTCCGGCGAGGACCAAATGTAACCCACTTACCTCTTGTTGCGGTCATCCAGCTCAGCGGTCTCCTCGGCAGAGTCCAGGGTCAGCTCATCGATGGCCGGTGACTTGGACTCCGACAGCTGCAGATCATTTGTGATCAGGGTCTTCACTTCACCGACTGGCACTCCGGTCGAGACACTTGGAAGTTCGTTGTTGAAGCTCAGCTGGATGGGTTCGTTGGACTTAAGGGGAATCGGCGCCTGGGCGATGGGCGACGAGGAGGAGGATGACTGGGACTGGGTTTGGGCGGCCACTGCCGCGGCGGCTGCCTCCGCCTCCTTCACTTGCCTAGCCACTCGGATCGTCTCCTCCAACTGCTTGTTGATGGCGGACAAGTCGATTTGGGTATCGCTGGCTCCATTCTGTATATATTTTTTGTTTTTGTTTGCATTTCGCATTTTTCGTTTGGTGGGTTTTTTGTGGGATTTGGTCAAAGGTTTGAAATTTTTTGGTTGTTTGGTTTTGTGGGGCATTTGTTGCATTGTTTTTTTTTTGTTTTTTTTTTTCATTGTGGAAATTTTGAATTTCGAGTGTTGATAATGTGTTATTCAGGGAGGGAGGGAGGCGGAAGAAGGGTTGAGGGTAGGGAGCAGGTGATTTAATTTTATTTTGTTTGGGAGGTGAGAAGCCAAGATCAAGGAGTGAGGGTATAGGGAAAAGTCAAAGCGCAGGATTTGGCGACGTGTAATGTTGTGTATTGTGTGTGTGTGTTCGTGGTGTGTGCGTTTTTGTATTTAGTTTTTTTTTCCAGTGTTCGAGTGCAGAGTTCAAAGGGTTATGTGAGATTAGGGTGAATGTGGGTGGGATTAGGTGGAGACGGAGTTACAGTTAGTAGTGGAGTTATTGAGATTTTGCACAGGCGATTTGGATCGATTTGATTTCGATTTCGATTGATTGATTGATTGATTAATGGACAGTCACAAAATGCACGTGCACATATTATATGCGTTCAATGTATTTGTGTATACATTTTCGGTCAGTTATCAGTTATCGGTGGATCGTTGTTCGGTTTTTGATTGATTTGATTTGATTTGATTGTTTTGGTGGTGAGTTATTTGCATTGCACAAATCGAATCGGGTTTTAATGGAACATGGAAATAAAGAGAAAAAGATACAAAAATAAGCAAAAGAGAAAAACAAAAGGAGCGCGATAGCAGAGATTATAGGAATAGAGAGAGTGAAAAACAGAGGAGCGCCAAGTCTAAAAAACTATGGATATAGTACAAAGCAAAGGCTTTTTCACACGTACTTCAATATCGATCGATATCGAATTTACAAGGGGAAAAACCTTTCATCTTTTACTGGGGACGGGGGTGGCAATATATAAAATATCTTTCTCGGCCAACGAAATGGTTTTCAGAAAAAGGACTGACTGAATCCTTGTCAACTCTTTTGTTTTTGCTTCTTTATTCTGCGGCGGTCGGAAGAGCGAAGTCGGCGAAAATGAGTGCGGAAATGAGTTCACTGAATATCGAATATTTTTCTTGGGATGAGAGAGATTGAGCTGAGATTGTTGGCGATGTGAATGCACTCGTGGGTGTGATGAGTGTACAGCCGTGGCGAGGGAGCGACTCGCTTGGAACGAATGAGCTTAATGAGTTTATTGTGGCTCGCTGTCTGGACACCAAGAGTGTTTTTTTTTGCGATATTTTGGGTCTTCCAAGATTTCAAAACTCATCGCCGGTGTCCAGAAGTTGGCAAGGAAGTATTTAAAATGATATATACAAAAATACATCATTGATTGCTCACTTCCGGACTGAGAAAAAGTGTTTTGAAATCTCGAGAAAGCCCTTTGCGAATAAATTCCCACTTAAAAGGGCTTGAGCAAAAATTCAAAGGGGGGGGGGGGTGGGTAAACATTATTTCGGTATATTTGGAAATGTATTAAAAAATGTCTTACACAACTAATACAATATAAATGTAAAATATATATATTTATTTTGTAAAAAACACCTACTAGCCTATGTGGGAATGGGGGTGCGCATGAGGGAGAGCTGGAGAGATATACACAGGGAAATGGAAATGGAAGTTCTGAGAAGAGGCAGTTTTAGAGTGAAAGGAGAAAGGAGAGCCAGTGTTGAGAAAAGGATGGAAAAACAGGAGAAAGATATAAGAGAGAAGGATAGAGACAGAGACAGATCATGTGTATGTGTGCTGAAAACCAGTGTGCTAAAGGTAATTTCAAATCAATCAAGTTTACAATGCCAATTCAATGAGAACTTCACTTTCATTTCAATTCGTGTTCCTTTAATTTTGTTTTTCAATTTCAGTTTCTGTAGAGTGCGGTTGGGGGTGGTGGTTGTTGCTGTTTCTGTAGTGCTGCGCGAAGAAATTTTGTGGGAAAGAGAAATGCCAATTTAAATGCCAATTCAACATAATTTCTTTATACAGAGAGAGAGAGGTGCCAAACTGTCATCTCTTTTACAATTCTTTCCCCATTTCCAGTTAAGCTTTGTCTCGAAAATCTGACAAATATCAACTGATACTGATGGGAAAAAAATATTAAAATCGATGATCAATCAAACCAAATTTCATCTCTGTAACACAGTTGTTGTTGTAGCAAATGAAACGCACTTTTGTGGCCGATGCACCGATTTTCCTAGGCGGACTCGGTGGTGGTGGTGGTGCTTAGGCTGTTGCTGCTGCTGCTGCTGGTGTCCTTGTCCGCCGCATCGATCTCGTTCTCATCATCGGGCTCAAAGGTGGGCAGCTCGATGGTCACCCGGGTGCCACTGTCCCCGGAGGTGGTGGTCGTGGTGCTGCCAGAGGAGGAGCTGCTGCTCTTGGAGCTCTCGTCATCGTCGTCATCAAAGTCGGCATCGAAACTGGTCCTGGCCGCGTTAGCACTGTTACCCTGGATGGCGGTACGCAGGACAGTGGGTCCCAGGGTTCTCAGCAGCTTCGAGATGATGCGGTTTGCCTGCTCATCGATTTGCTACAACAACCACGAATCGAGGTTCGAATTTGGATTCATTTTGGGTGTGTGGGTGCATATTTGGGTTGTTTTTTTATTTTGGGATTAGGAGGGAGATTAGTTAGCATCAAAGTGTTTTGGTTCGGTTACATACGAGTACGATGGGGTCGAGGGTAGGGAGAGAACTCTCATTGGGAAAGGAACTACAGGGTCGGTCCTTATGGGGGGCATGATTTGAGGATGATATTTATACATGTGCGAAGGAGTGGTTCAAAGGCAATTCATGGGTGGTTCAGCTTTAGTTTTTAAATAAAAAATTGGAATTTTTTTTTAAATCACTTTTGAACCACCTGCTGGTTGGTAAATTAAATGTGGGGCATATATAATTCGTAAGCGAAAAATGCTTTTTTCTAAATGTGATATGATGCTGATGGGGTTCTCATCTTCTTCTTCTTGATCCGTGTGTGGTTGTTCTTGTTGTTGTTGTTGTTCTGGTTGTTGTTGTGATGTTGCTTTCAAATCCTTAAGCCTTTTCTCGTTTTTTTTGTGAGTGTTTTTTTTTTTTAATGTTTTTCAATCAAAGACGGGCAATAATTTCGTAATATTGTTGTTGTCAATTGTGGTGGCCCCTGTTGTTGTTGTTGTTGTTATATTGTCTCTGGTTGTAATAAAATAATTGGTAGAATTTAATAAACGATTTATATCAGCTATTATGGTTAGCAATTGTGGTTCTTCAATGCTGTTGTTGGTGGGAAACTGGATGGTATTCGAAGTGGTTTTGGTGGGTTCTGTTGGGGGTGGTTCGTTGGTAGTGGTGGTGGTGGTGGTGCTAATATAAGTAGTCGTGCTTGTTGCTGGCGTTGTTGTACTTGTTGTCGTAGTTGTTGTTGTAGTACTAGTTGCTGGTGGCTCAGCAACTGTCGCCGGCTCAAGGGAGCGCGGCAACAACTGCACCAGCGGATCCTTTAGATCCACTAGGCCACCAACGCCATCGCTGGATGTCGTTGTTGGATTACTGGGACTGGGACTGGTACTTGTTGGGATTGATGATTGGATTGCTGACTGAGTGGTGATGGTGGTTATCAGTGGGCTATCGTCACCTTTCGATGCTGCTGCTCCAGCTGCTGTTTCTGGCGAAAATGTGGGCAAATCGATCTTTACCCGCGAGCTGCCTTCCACCTCGTTGCTGGCCTCGCTACCTGGCGGTGATCCTGAGCTGCGTACGACTCCGGTTGCCGGCGGACTGCTGGATGAGGATGGGGCCACATCATCGTCCTCGTCAAAGTCCGCATCGAAGTCGGCATCAAAGTCAGAGGTCGGTGTGGTGCTACGACCAGCGCCTCCCGCCGCACCACCGCGATTCCCCGCCAAAATACTATTCAGCACACCCGGACCGGCCACACGGATCACCTGGGCTATAATGCGATTGACTATCGAGTCGATTTCCTATGCGAGAGATCAGCGAGAGGTCAACAGAAAATATGGTTTGGCTTTAAATGGGTTCTTTGGTTCTGGTGATTTTTTGATTTTTGATTTTTGATTTTGATACTTTTGGTGGGCTTTCCATATGAGATGCTGATGTTGATGCTGTTGTTGTTTTGGTTTTTGGTCGATTTGCTGACTGTTCTTGGCCAATTTTTGGGGCTGAAAACTCAATGCAATATTCGGTGTTTTTGTTTTCTTTTTTGATGATGATTTCGGCCAATGTTGTTATGATAAATTTATATTACTTTAAATCCAGGTGTTGATGTTTGTTCTTGGGATGATCATTTCTTCGGCAACTCTTTTTGCGATGATTTCTTTTTCAAAATTTTTTCTGAAACTCAATGGCTGCACGTGTGTGTGTGTTTGTCCTATATACGTGTCTATGTTCGTGTGCTGATGGTTTAGTATTGGTGTTGCTGGTGGTTCAACCTCTGCCACCTGGGTGGTGCTGGCATGCTAAAGGTGGTTTGAGAGTGCTCTGGCTATGTCTACGAGAAGAAAAACATGCAACATTTCGGAGGGGGTCGGCGGGGAAGGGGAACCACAATAAACCGATCTGGGCAAGAGGGAGATTGGATTGGCCAATAATTCTTTTTCTTTTTTGGGATGTTGGAGGAAGCCTTAAGCTATTTGGAGTGAGGAGAGAAATCTCTTCGATATCAGCGCTCCTTAAACTCGCTGTCGGGCTGGAAGTGGGTGAGGTCCTCGTCAGGGCTATCGTAGTCCTTGGAGCCTTCCTTATCGTCACCATCATCATTGCTAGCTGGCTGGCGGGGATGGAGGCCCCGATCAAAGGCCGGATTGAGGACCGTGCCCAGAACCACGGGCCCAACGCGTTGCAACACATTATTCACTATCCGATTGATCTGCACATTGATCTCCTGATGAGGAGGAGGAAAACATTTCGCGTGGCGGCGCCATGTTCAATAACACTATCATATATGTGATCGGAGTCAGGGGTTTGTATGTTTCTGGGGACCTAACCCTGGGCTAAAAGTAGTATTACATGGACGACGTGGGCGCAGACAGGGCGAAAGGCAAAGATATATATATAGAGAGAGAGAGGGGCTCGGGGACGCTAATGGTTCATGTTCTATATATACTAATATACTCAGATATATATCAGATGGGGCCATACCTTGGTGATGTCGGGGAACAGTTCGCGCAGCAATCCAATCGTTCGCTTGTTGCGATCGGCTATCAATTGCTCCTGATCCTTGGCACCCAATGTCAGGACATCGATTTCCTGTAAAGAACATATTTATATAAATATTTTTTTCAAGTTAAGTAAAACGAGTAAATTCTTAAAAAGTAAATAAAATAATTAAATAAATATTTTCATATAAACTAAAACCATAAAAGTATTTTTATTTAACCTTAAACATATTTTTTTTGTTTATTTTAAGTAATTAAATGGTTCCTTGACACCTTATTATTTATAGATTTAATTTGCATTTTTAATAATGTTTAATACAAACAATTTCATTTAAAATCTGCCCATTATTTCAGCTACTTTGGCAAACAGTAAACCATTAAAACTAGTTAACAAATTGTTGATGCCCATAAAAAATATCTTAATAAACCTGATTCGTCTCTTTTTAAGTTGATTAGAATATTACTTTGTTTTTGTTTTTAAAAAATCCCCTTTAAATCTTATTGCGGAAACCCAGAATGCGACAGATATAAAAGCTCTCTGACAATAATTTCTGTCTTCTTGACCTTAGCCATTTGAAGCCCAGTTAACTTTCGAGCGGTGAATGACTGGTTTCAAGTGCGAATTAAATATATATGTATATATTTGTATATAATTTCGTACATCTGTTGCATAATCTTAGTGGCAGTGAAACAGCAGGGAAGATGAAGTAGCAGCCGCCGAACGAGAAAGAAAACAAAAGGCCCCAAAGTGGCCGCAAATTGACAAAACTTTCACTTTGGACAATGAGTCGCCTCTGGCCTAACCCCTCTAACTCTTTGGGGGGGCGCCTCTGTCATTTGTGTAATCAAGTTTCAAGTGTAAATTGTAATTTTCTGCTGGATTTTCTGTGGTTACGAGGCAGCAAAATACAAAAAATTAGGTAGATCTTCTATCTGCCAGTTGCCTTTCCATTGTTTTATTTTTTAGCTTTGCAACTGGGAATGGCAAGCTATATAAATATTTGATATTTGTTAAAGAAAATTGTTATTAATTTGAGCATGTCTTGAACTACTAGAGTCTGGTTGTAATTTTCAGATTAATGCATACTTTCAGTGCTTAATCATACAAGGGAAATGATCAAGTGGCTTACTGGTGCAGTTCCGTGGGTGGTGCTCCTCCGAAGTGCCAAAAGTCTGGTCCTACTTCAAGGCACCCAAAAAGACCGGGCCCAGTAAAAACGAAATGACTTGGCAAAAAGTTGTTAACGCTAATGGGCAATCGCAATTTACAACAACTGGCAACAACTAACAACAACAACAACGGCGGCTGAAACAAGCCGTAACAACAACAATAAGCCGTCTAAGCCAAGAAAATATTGCACAATAAATTTTCAAATTGCATTAAAATTGCATTTTGTGGGAGGGCGGATGACTGAGAGGCACTGGTCTTGGAAGCTAACTTTTGGACAATCAACAGCACGAGTCACTAGGCAGGCACTAGACAACAACAACAATAACAACAACAACAAACTGGGGCAACTTGGTGGCAACAATTGTCAAGGTGCCGCCAGGTGCGAGGGACTCCAAGCACAATCTAATAATATAGCATCAACACTTAACAATTGGAAAAGTTTCCTTGGCTTCTTAGCTCAGCAAAAAAAAAGGGGCCAAAGGGAAACTTCAAAGAACTCAAAGTTGAAATACCCTAAGGAATCCGAATACCTGAGGAGATCGGAATGAGATCTATAGAAATTTTAGATATTAATATTATAGGTTTCTCCGTACCCTCTAAAATTAACAATCGAAGCTATAAATTATGGCAAAATTGTTGTGTCAACTATGGGTACTTATTGCACACACACACACATCATATTCCTAACAATTCAGTTAATGAGGCAATTGTCTATATTCTACTATTGTCTTTACTTTACTTATTATATCCATTGTTTTGTCCCATATTGTATGAGTTCACCTTTGTTCGCCTTTCAACGAAATAAAAGAAACCACGTCGCAAACAGATATTTTTCTACGACAAAGGGTGTATCGAATTTGTTTAATTTTGAAATTGATTTATAATTATTTGTATTTGTTAATATATTACTGAAACCTTAACCATAAGCATTTCAGCCTTGGCCAGGGTATTCCCATTAAAATTGCCACGTTTGCGTGCCGGCAAACTTTCTTCCGGAATGCCTTTCTGGGCTACTTAAATGCAAAGGATTCGAAATGGCATGGCAGCCCCCTGGCAGGACCCCGTATATTTATCCCTTCTTTTATTCCGCTGGGAGTTGCTGCTGTTGCTGATGTCCCTGATGCTGCTCCTGCTGCTCCACCCGATGTTGCAGTGTTTAATTGACTCAAAAGTCGGGCCGGAAGTTGACTTTTACACGCGGGCGGAAGTCAGCAGCGAAGATGATTACGATGGCGATGGCGATAGCGAGGCGACGACGACGACGACGATGATGGCTGCCATGATTATGATGAGGAGGAGCATAAAATAAACTTTTGCTAGTTTGGCCAACAAACTGTTGCCAACTCGCTGGCACTGCCATCCCCCTTGCCCTCGAAGTATTCATCATATTTTAAGCTGTCTGTCAGTGTCAGTTTAGTGCGACAATTGTTTGGATATTGCCCAGGGAAGGGAAGACGGGACAGTGGGGGCATGGCGGACAGGGGGGGGGGGGGGGGGCAGAAACTACTTAAGGCAAAAGTTAAGTTTTTATGGGACATCTTAATGAATTTCAAATGAGTTCAAGCCCAGAAGCTGCCTCGTGGCAAACGTCATTAAAGCAATTGCCGTGAATTTTAAGCAGTCTGCAGTATGTTGGGAATTTCAGCGTATGCCAAGGCGGAAGACGTCGCTTATATAGAATCGAATATATCGTTTATATCGAATCGAAGCCGAGACAGCGAAATAAAATTTAAAGTGAAGCCGAGAAAGAAAACAGATTGTTAAGAGCGCCTTTAACATGGCCGGGCATATCAATTGCCTTGACCTTAACCAACTTAAGGTGAGTCTCGGACTCGATAAAAATCCCACAAATTACTGTCATAGTAAAGCTATCAGACATATGCATATGTATACATATATATCTGGATATGTGTATATATATATTTAGAGCCAAAAACTAGCTTCGAAAACCTATAGCTTATGCATAAATTAAACATGCAAAAATATTTATAAACATTTGACTTTAGCATGTTTTATTTTTGGGGGTAATTCATAATTAGCATACAAATATTTTGTTAAATTTTATATTATATATTTAAAATATATAAATATTCCCTAGATCTTGTTAAAGATAAACAAATAAAAATACTTAAAACATGGCATTTGTAAACTGTGTCTCAATAAAATTCACTTGTTGCTCTTAAGCATAAAATTACTATATGATTAAATATTTAATACCCTGCCAAATCGAGCTTACATGCCATAAAGAATTGGAATTTCAATTTAATTGCAAATGCGACCTCATACACTGTGCGTGTCATGATTAGAGTGAATTTATTTCCAATACTAATCGCATATTTCAGGCCACGCCCATTGTCTGGCTTAGCCTTTGGCTTATGCTTAGTTTTTTTTTTAAGCCAGACTTGTCAGACGATTGAGGCCTTGCTCGGCGGCTAATAAAAAATACGCGACACAATTAAATTAAATGTTGAAAAATGGGCGAAACTGGAATTTGTAAGTGAATAAATCAAATGGACCACACTGCTATATTCGATATTCGATGTTGGATAATGCCCCTCCGACTCTATTTATTCTCAATCACTGGCTAATCGACAGCAGCATGCATATCTTGATGGCCACTTTTTTTCCCCTCTCCCCTCTCCCCCTACTTGGAGTTGGATTTGGACTCCCTGCTGTATAAATTGTCTTTCGCTTCCACTGACTGACTTGACTGACAAGGCAAGCGCGTCTCGTTTGCCACTTAACAAAAATGCAGCTACCAACAAATTGCCACGCGGAAAATAACAACAACAACAACAAAATATGTACAACTTCAGTCCCTGCACCAGCAAAAACAACAACAAATTGCAATTGACGTTTTACTTGTCGCACAATGCGGCGTATGCGTGATATGTGTACGAGAGCGCAAAAGGGAGGAAGTGCGAGGCACGGGGGTGGATCGACAACGACCAGGAGCGGGGTTGTGGTGCAGGTGGTGCCTCTAGAGCCACTGGTTACATAAGCCGAAAGTCTGGTACTTGACAAGGAATCAAAAAACTAGCGGAAAATGTATAAATAAATAGCTCAAGAGGCAGGTTTAAAGCACTTCAAAAATCATATCAAATAATTAATCAAGAACGTGTTAATATATTTTATGCAAATATTATTAAAATAAACTTATATTTTTTAAAAAATTATAATAATTAAAATTTATATGAAAATATATAAGAAAACCTTTTGAGATTAATATGAAATATTAATAAAGGGCCATGTAAACCTGATGTTTTAGCAATAACTCTTTTTGTTAGGGTCTCAAAATATATTATTTTTCCCACACCGAACTAGCATAAGCCATTCAAATTCCTCTGAAGATAGTGTATAAAGAACCTCGACTAGAGTGAAGCCTCTGGAGCTTATTATTATATCATTTCTTGCCACGTGCTGAGCTCCAAAAGGAAGCCAGCCAGCAAACGAATCGAATCGCAACGAGACGAGACGACAAATACAACAATAACAACAAAAAATAACAACAACAAATAAACAAAAAAAATAATAATAATAACAGAGAGGCACCGCAGCAGAGTGCACACAAAAACCGGCAACAATGGAGATATCATTGCAGTTGACATGCCTGCATTTCCAGGGAGCCAAAAAGAAAAAGGAAAATTGTCTGCTCAGATTCTCTCTATTTTATATATATTTTTTTTTTAACTTTCCCGCTTGACTTTTTCTCGCTCCTTGCGAGCTGCTAGTTCAATCACCATTGTCATCGTCTCGTTAAATGATTTATGGCGCAAGGCATGTCAACACGCCAAGATGAGCATCAGCGGCGGCTGTGGCGGAGAGAAAAATAGTCGAACTAAACTCCCATGTATATATATATATCATATACACAAATATCGGCTTCGACTTCATTAACGTATCTGTACATATCTGCGTTTTGTGGGCCAAATTTTGACCCAGTTTCTCGCTTTGAACCACAAACAGAGCCGAAATTGGATAATAGCAAATGCTCGCTTCGCTTACGAATGGAATTTTTTTGGCCTTACAGCAGATGCTCACTCCGAGATGATATTGTAAGTTGCGTGGGCGTTGGCGTTTAAAAGATATATAAATATATATATGTACTATAAGTATTATGTGGGCATGATATCACAACTTTAAATTGCCTTTTTGGGGCTGAGGAAAGATGCACTTATACAAGTTATTAGGCGATCTTTGTGTGGTTTAATTAAGCAATTAATATTACAGCATTTATGTGGGCAATATGTATTATTAATATTATTTTGTTTCTTAACTTGAATTTGTAGGTGGAAGTTCTCTGATGAATGGTGGGTAATTATAAATATAAAAGGTTATATTTTAAACTAGTTATTCCCAGAGAGAGATAAATAATATGGCAGTAATTTGGTTTTTAAAATATAAAATATAAAATATAAAAATATATTTAATATTTTCTTTATATATCATATATATTATTGCATATATATTCACTGTCTTAATATTTGCAATTATTGTTTTACAAGTTTTAAGCACGTTTTATGTATGCAATTATTTTGGGGCTTAAATTCCTGAAATATTTTATCTATTTTCTTTTAAAGACTTATAACTAAAATTGCCTGCAACTATTATTAAAATTATTTCTGGCTTATGTTGTCATTTATGTATATTCTCATCAGAAGATTATATTACGCTTTATTTAAGGATGCCTGCTAATCCCAAGGATTAAGATGGATTTCATCAGAGTTTTTTGCAAATTTCTTGCACAAAAAAGTGAAAGCTATTAAGTGACATAAAACAATGCAAAAAGAAAAGACAAGAAAACAAAAGGAAATAGACAGCCGGCGGTTAGTTTTTGGCCAACAAATTAGCAGGGGGTTTGGCCCGAAGTGCTAATTGCCCGTCACAATGGCACAATGTTGCAGTGATCTATGGGACGGTGATACAATGATCCATGGGGCCAGAGACGATGATCGATATCGGTCTGGGACTGGGACTGCCACTGGGAATGGGAATTGTGGGGAACTGGCTGGCTGGCAATTAAGTAATAAAATAACAGAGCTGCAGCTTGCTCAACAGTCGGCGCGAGAGTCCGGTTTTTTTTTGTTTTTTTTTTTTTTTTTTGGCCAGGCCAACACCCAGCTGAGCTGCGGCTAAGGAAACAGGTAACAATTGTGCCAACTTCCTTGGAACTGGTCCAGTCACGCAGGTTCGACGGGCCCAGAGACCCCGAGACCCGAATTGGCCAAAAAGCGGAGACCGAAACCGAAATTGAAACCGAAACCCAAACCCGACTCGAACACCGAAAAGTAAAAGGAAGTTTCGGCCAACATGTTTGGCCGCTTCCCCCTTTCTCCTCGCCCCGCCACCGAAGCCCATCCAAGTGCAAATTTGTCAAGCAAATATGGTCGAAAGGGCAACTGAGGCGGCAGCACGCGCTACTCCGCGCACAGCTGAATGTTAACGAGGGGCGCTACCAGAGTTTCAAACACTGCAATTAACTTGGTTACGATGCCGTAAATCACACATAACCAACTCCTCCGGAGATGGGGCCAATTAAGACTTCAGCCTTATGCCATAATTTCGTTGCAAAATAGCTAAAGTTTTGCTTGAGTTTAAAGGCAGATCTTGAAGTTATTTCAATTAAAATTTAAATGTTAGGAATAGGGGGAAGACGTCCCTAAGCTACCCCCTTTGAGAGGGATTACTGGTAAGGCTGAAAGCTAATATTGTCTCGAAGCAGTTCCGACTTGTGTCATCACCTTGAAGCAGTCAACAAAGGAAGTAGCTTTTTTATAATATTTCTTGACTATTTTTTATATATGTTAAGTGCAATTTTACAATGTTTAGATGGCCTAATTTAATTTTATTGTATTGAAGAATTGCACAAACAAAGTTCTATTTATGTATCTTTCAATCTTTACATCAATCTAACTTATCCATCGTTCTTACCTATCTAACCCTTTCCTGGCCTCCTTATGCTTTATATAAATAAATCCTTTTAAGGCTTTTGACTCACCTTGCCATTGGCCAGTGGTATTTGCAGGACATCCAGCTCCTGGTTGCCGGCTGGCTGTGGCAGCGGCACGGCGCTGATCAGGCAGACGGCGCTGCAGAGAGCGAGTGCCAGGAGTTGCTGTCTGCTGGGCTGCCTCATGCTGTCTCTGTCTGTGGGATGTGTGTGTGGTGTGTGTGCCAGAGAGCGGACTGTGCGCTGAAAAGAGAGGGCATGCTAATTAATGGTAATTCGATAAAGGTCGGCGCGATGATGACCTTCTGTTATCGCGCCGCATAAAAAAATATACAAGATAAGTTAAAAAAAAAAAAAACAAAAATCCCTGCGTTTTAGTTTTATGTTAACATTTTTTTTTGCCTTCTTCACTCATCTTGACGGTTTCTGTTTGATTTGCTGGCCATTCTCCCAGCCAAGGTCTAAGCTTCAAGATGCGGATGCTAACGACAACTGTCAATATATGGCCAGCTCTGGCTGTGGTTTTTGGTCAAGTTTAAATATTGGACATTTCTTGGGCAACACGGCGTATGAGTAATGCGCGCCAGCGGCAATTTATAAATCACAACAACAACAACAACATCAACAACACGGCAATAAGAATTATGTAATTTTCTTTTTCACTTTTTGACGACGACGCCTGTACTCAGTTACCTGAGTGGGTTTTTGTTATTGTTTTTGGTTGTTTTTTTCTATTTTTTTTTTTGTTATTTGTTATTTTTTTTTTTTTGCTATGCAATTTCCTTGGCAAAGCTTTTCAAAGCTGGGCTTTTGTTGAAAAGAAATTGAAATGCGATGGACAGGCAAAGCGAAGGCAGGTGCGAAAAGCCAAGCATGATCCGTAATTACACACACACACAAAAATGTGAGAAATGCATTCACAACAAACTCAAGTGCGAAGGCGAGAGGGAAGGGAATAATTTCTTCGGTCAACAAAAATATTAGTCATCCCCAAAACCGCTTTAATGGCGATCTTTAATGAGAGAAACTAAGTACACAGCCAGGGAAACCGCCACTTAGTATCGCCAATTGCCTTATTAGACTTTGATTCATTGACATTGGCGGGGGCTCAAAGGTTAAGGCTTTGGTGAGTTGAGTATGAGTTGTTAGGGGTTAATACCTTTGGCAGCTACATATATTAGTCATCGATAAGGGCGAGAAATTAATGGACTACTAAAATAAACTCTACATAACTAGAACCTCTCAAAGGTATTTAATTGAAATTTAATTAAACATTTCCTGCTACTTTTAATGGCTTTAATAATTAAAAGAAATCACAGCAACCCTTTTAAAACACTCGCCCCTTAAATTGCACATTATCTTTCTAAAATGGAATTTCATAACATAAATATTGAGTAATTTAATGGCTTTATATATAATTGTAAATACACCGATTTAAGCATATTTTTTATATAAAACTCATATGGTGGGAAACTCCCAAAGTCATCTTCAGCTGAGGCATGCAAGAAGTGAACTTGAAGGTGTGTTTTCGGCCGTTTTGTTTTGGCCGCTTTGTCTGGCTGTCAATCAAGCAATCAGTCAAGTCAGTCCAACAATTTGGCAATGCCAGGGGGGTGAAAGGGGGGAATTGCCCGAGCTGCTCACAACATGCAATGCTTGCTGTTAGCTGCTGGTCAAGCGGAGAGTCAGGTCTTAACTGGGCCCAAAGAGTGGCAAAGTAGGGCGTAAGCGCCAAAAGCAGACGAAGGCGAGCACAACAGAAAAGAGAAAGAGAGGTGGGGGCAAAAAAGAGGGAAAGAAAGAGAGAGAGAAAAGCTGGGAGAGAGCTCGCCGCAACCGGCAACAACATGGCCAAGATGTGTTATGTCATCTGCCACCTTTTTTTACTTTTACTTTCAAGCTCTGTCTCCCTCTCTATCCGTCGGATATCTCCCCTCCATTTTCACCTGATCCATTTGGCTTCTAACAATTGCTAGTACCGAGTGATCAGTAATTTGTGATCGCCGATCGACAGTCCAACGTGACTTGACATATTCCAGCTCAACGATATTATTTTTGCATACGGAACTCGGCTTGTTTTATGATTACGACTCTGCCTCCGCTTTTGCTTATTGCACAAATATCATAAAAACTCATAAAAATCAAAATAAAAAAAACAAGAGAAAAAACAAAATACAAAATCCGCATCTGGCATTGAGTGCATGCTCCGACATGGACATGTCGTAATTAAAAAGGCAAAGCCCCAAAAAACAACTGTGATAATCAAGGCTTGAGTGGGATTTCTTGCCACGATTTCGACATCCAGCTAAGGCGAGGGGTGTGACATGTGCACAATTCCAAAAACTAAACCAAGTGACTTGGCAGATTAGAGATCAGCGGCTCTGAAGTGCACTTCCTGTGGCAAGGCGGGACATTTGCATTCAACAGCAGCTGGGCCTAGTTTCAGGGACACGCTGCGTATGAGTAATGTCTTTGGGGGGATGGTTAGAGACTTCTAGAAATTTCTGGGGTTTGTAAGTTACTTGAAGTTATCGAATGCGTATATAATATAATATCAGGAAAGAAATTCTGAGGGTCTTTGGACATTTGAAATTAACAGCAGCTGCGCCAGGTCTCAGGGACACACTGCGTATGAGTAATGTCATTGGAAGTGTTAGAGATTTCTAGAAAGTTTCTGGATGATCTTATTACGGGTTTGACAGTTACTTGAAGTTAGCGAATGTGTATTTAATATCAGGGAATAAATTATAGAATTTTTTTGATTTATTTTCTAAACAGAAAGAAATAATAACAAGACTTGGGGACTTGGTTATTGTCTTTAAAGTTTTTTTTTAGAAGCTTACGGAAATTCTAAGACACAAAGCCAAAAGAACAAAGTACCTCCTCAGTAAGTTCTGACTTTAAAATGTCTAGAAAATTCCTAAATATCCAAAAACCTATTTTTAATTCCCCATAAAAAAAGAACAATCTTTTAGCCGGCTTTGGAAAGCTTCTCGTTGGAGTTTTGATTCGTTTCTCAGCTCCTGGGCAGCGTTAAAAACCCCCTTCCATTGATTTCAGCACTCGAAACACGAAACGAAACACGAAAAAGACCTCTCGAAACGCAACTTGGAAATTGGCAATCAAAAACGTTTTCTGTTAACCAACTCGCATTAATTGGGCAATCGAAGCCAGGTAATGAAGGCAGCAAATGGGAAATGAGACAAGACCGAAAATTGTTCAGCACACGCGTCAGGTTGTTGTTGTTGTTGATGGTGAATTTTCTTAGCATTTTTCTTTTAGATTTTTTCGATTATTCTTCTTTTTATCCTTTTCGTTCACAAACCAAAATTTTTATAGTTTTTTTTATTGGCACAGTAAAAAAAAATAGTGAAAAAAATGGTTATTGTTTAGGGTTTTTTTCAAGTCAAGTTTTTTGCTTAAGTCTTTCGGTTTTCGCTGGCGTATCCTCGCGCTTTGTGTTGTTTGTAGTGTTTTCTGTTTACTGTTTACTGATTTATATTAAATTTAGTTTTTATTTTTGCACACCACGTTGATACATACGCGTTTCTTAACTGAGGCGGTTGCCTTTTTTGTTGGTGGCCAACAAAATGTAAAAAAAAAACAGCCCAAAAAAAAGATATGTGCGATGTGTGGCTACAAGTGGTTGGGTGGATCGGTGGATCGTGGTTTGGCGGATCGTAGCTGCTCTCAGTGCTCTGTGGTCCGGGCTGTTGGGCCTGCAATTGATTACTAACGTGATTTTATCACACACAAGCGACTAAAGCTCGAGACAAAGCGCGCGTCCGACGCCGGCAGCGCGCTCGGCGGCGGCAGTAGCAGCACGCTCGGCGTTGGCAGCGGCGCCCAAGCTGCCGCACCGCCCACCCCATCCCCCCTGCGTTCGTCTGCGCTCTTGAAAACCGCTCAAAACGAAAACGAAAGTGAGCCAAGTTGGGCCTGAGTCGCTGCGTTTTGACCAGGCGTCGGTTTTTTGAGTGCATTTTTGGCTGTATTTTTTTAATATACAAAGCATTTTGACTCCTCTCTGGGTACTTGTATTTCTGTATTCCTTTTTTTTTTGTTTTGTATATATTTTCACCATTTTGTTGTACGTCTTGTTTTTGATTTTGTGTTTTTTTTTTTGGGGCCACACTATTACGCGAAAAGTTTCCGCCTCGTGACTGCCAGCTTCAGTTAGTCAGTTTGTCAATCCGCGTCAGCTGGATGTTTGTCAGTGGGCCGTGGCCAGGATTAGAGCCCGTTTTATTTCCATTTTACTTTTTCCATTTTCTTTTGAATTTTCGGTTGTAATTTTTACTGATCTTTTTAGAGGCTTACACAATCTCCGGCAGCTGTGCGGCGGACGCATCCCCATTGTTGTTGGGGGATCGATTACGATCACTGCTATGCTGCCAGTCGAAAATATTTTTAAATTTATAAAATTAATAACACTTATAGAACTGTTTATTGGTTATAAAACTACAAATTAATTATTTGTCCCCAATTTACAAATCGAAGCCAAGCTGCCCACCCCCTTTTTGAGTTCAAACAAGTTCACTGAACTTGATTTTCCACTCGAAATTCCTCAGTTCCGTGCCACCTTTGGGCTTTCCGGCTTCAACTGCCCCCGAAAAGTGTCTAAAACCAAAGGTTGCCCACTTAATTTCCGCCCTGTCATGCTGGCCATGCACTTTGGCCAAGCCACTTGATGATAATCAAAGGCAAAAACCTTCGGCCGAATACACAAAAGGCTCGAAAAAAGAATGAAAAAAAAAATAAACAACAACAATGAATACTGAAAGCTGAAAACTGACCAACCGCAAGACAATGTCGCCGATCTGTGGTTAGCGACAGTTATAATTCGTTCTTGAATGATCGATCATGACGATCATTATAATAATGGAGAAGCTGTGAAGTTGTAGCCTCAATCTGACCTTCTGAGGAAGCTAAAGCAAAAGCAGAAGCCCAAGCAGAAGCAGCAGCAGCGCGAACGAAATTTTTTTTGATGATTTTCATTGCATGAGTGAATGGAATTCCAGCAGGTACGAGTACAGTGAATAATGGCTAACGAAAATCTAAAAGAAATCCCTCAAAATCTTAATTAATTTGATTAACTTAATTTCAGATATATTAAGCTTAAGTCTGGATTAAATTACAATCACAAACCATTGTCCTTTCATTAATTTATTTTTCTATTCAAAGTACAGTGAATATTGCTAAAGGAAATCTAGAAAAAATCTTAAAAGAGCTCATTTAATTTTAGATATTTTGGCCCTAATTCTACATTAAATTATAAACCTATTTCTTTACACTTTTATTTGTTTAAATTTCTATTCCGACAATTTTTAATAATTTTTCCTTTGGAATTTCGATATTGTTTGTTTCTCAAATTAAAGCCCTAAATGTGTGTGTTTATCTTAGGTTTCTAGAAATCATATTCCCCCCCCCCCCCCCCAAAAAAAAACACGACTGTGCTGGGGCAGTGCGAACCGGAAGCTGCTGTTCAATGCGATTCGATTCGTTTCGCTTCGATTTGATTATTGGTTCGAGCATCGCTCTTTCATTTACTATAGCTTTTCATTCTCCGACTCCGTCTCTCAGCGTTACCTTCGTCTGAAGGATAACCGGTAACCAGTTGGGAGTGGGGCCCAAGATCTGCGGTTGCCATGGGTTAACGACCAACCTGTATGTGTGTATGTGTGTGTGTAAAAGTGTGGAAGTGCAGGCAGACATGCATGGCGGGCCACAAATTACGCATACGCCGCGTGGTACCAACTGGAGCTACTGGATCTGGCAGATAAAGTATCTCGCAACAGCAACGTTAACGGCGACAGCAAAAATAAATGCAAAAACGAATGCGAATGCTAAAAGTGGAGCCGAAATCAGTCAGTCGGTCGGTCGGTCGGTCGGTCGGCTTAGTGACTCTGTCTAGCGACTAAAGAGACTCACTAAAAGTTGCATGCGTTCGAAATCAGTTTAAGGTGAATTAGATTTTGACACACAAGCATATATGCATATATGCATAGGGGCACACACAAAAAACAACAACTAAAAGCCAAAAACAAAACACAGTTTACAGAAAAAAATAAGAAAAATTATGAAATTAGTCTCAGTCGTTCGTTTTTGCAAAAGCTGCCAAATCGAAAATGACAACGAAATTGGCTTTAATGGCCGGACCTCTATTGTCTCCATCTGCTGGCTCTCCTTGTTATACTGCCACACCCCCCCGTCGCGACGGCATTAGGGCGGCAGTGATTAGCTTTTGACCCCAAGACTTGAACCCCGACGACCCTTAAATCCGGGACAATGTAAACAATTCCCCAGTGGGTTTTTTTTTGTGTATATTTTAATGTTAATTTGAAAAAAAGAATTTGTTTATATTTTAAATATAAATTAATACGTATTTTAATTTTAAGTTCAAGTAATTTCCTTTCACAATTGATAATAATAAAAAAAAAATCTGTTAATTTTTTATATAAAAAGTTTTATTTCACTTTGTGCTTATTACTACATATTACATTACTTTTAACTATATTTCTTATATTATGTATCTCCCATGGACACCACCTTTGTTTTCGTCTTTGTTTACAGCACGGAACATCACTTAATACATACTTAGTTATTTATACTATTATGAGTCTCCAAACAAGTGCCATTTGAAAATCCGTCTGTATACCAAGAGCCGTCTGTTTGTGTTCCATGCTTCTTACTCTACCGGGATTCGAACCCGGACCGGCGGCGGCCTACGACTCCTTGAACGGGAACTGTTCTCTCTACCCGTTAGGCCACCGCCGGCGGCGAGTGCCCAACAATTTGGAAGTAAACTTAAACCTCACCTACTGGGATTTGCCATTAAAAGGATACGTAGTGTTGTACAGTATTCGGCAGTGTTGGAAAGAGTTTCCCAGGGCAAAAGTTCCTTCAGTTTTAATTTTAAAGCAAAAACACAAGAGACAAAGTTATAACTTAAGTTTAAATAAATACAAGTTAAACAAAAAAGAATATATAAAATATAAAAATATATATAATAAAGTAAAATAAAAAAAAATAAGAAAAAAGAATTCTTTTAACCTGGTCCGAAAATTAAAGTTTGCCCGACCCTTAGCCCCTGACCTATTGACGTTACTGGAGTTATGAAAGAAATTGTTATAATAAATAGTTATAGTAATATATATTTAAAATAAAAGAAAATATTTTTCGAAGAGAAAACATTGTTTAAAGTGTTTTATTTCAAGCTTTGCACTTCTCTATTTTTAAAATAAACAATTAAATCACAAGTTATAAAAAAAGAAGAAACTTTTTATTCCACTTGTCTTTTATTCTTTTTTAATTATAAATAAGTATCGTTTGTATTTTACATCCCATCATGGGTTAATAAAAGAGACCCCCTCCATTGCAGAGCACTTTCAAGAATCATTAGCCTCGCCTGGGCCAGAGCTTGCTCTTTTATTTCCCTCCCAAGACCAACGCCCATATCAAATGTTAACCTATGACCCCGTGCGATTAATTCGCCTCCTTGCCCTGCAGTACGAGCATATGGCATGGCTGTCTGGTTGGTTGGCTGGTCGCCTGGTGTCCCTGCCATTGAACACGGCAATTCATGGCGCATCAATTAATTCTGGCTCTTGTAGCGGCCACGCTGACATCGCTTTAAATCGAGCGACTTGGAGGAATCGGGAGCGGAGGAGGAGCAGGGGCACAGTTCACTCTCCGGCACCGTGTGCCCAATGGTGCAATTAAATGTAAAGACATCGACGGAGTGGCTCCGGTGTCGCAGTTGATGTCGCTGCCATTGTTTGGTGTTTGTTGCCGTGCAGCTTTAATGACAGGCCATAGACAATAACAAGGTTGTGCTGGGCCCCGTTGAGCAGAGTGTGGCATGTCGGTCGGTTCCAGCGTCTCCACGGCATCGTTGCTGCACTGCAAAAACAAGCCGAGCAAAGTGGATATTCTAAGCCAAGTTCAACTGGCTCACACGGCTGCTAAAGCATATATGTATATATAACTATAATATCTACCCTATTTCTTCAAGTGTGCCCAAACGTATTCTTTAACTTCCTCTCCTTTGACTTTGATTTAATTTTTAAGCGCTTTTGGGCCATTACAAAGCAAGTACTCGCTCTTGTACCCATTCTGCCGGTCTTAATTCACCGATTTTATGAGCACTTCAGTGGAGACCCTGGGCCTGGATGATCATCTATGGACCGGACTTTGCCCCGATTCCGAGACATATCAATCGAACGCTGAACTGTGACTCTTGTCACGTCCCATTGGCCGAGCCTTGCATAAATTAACGATTGCCAAAGTCTCGGATTTGTTTTCATTTCTGTTTCTGTCTCCGCCGGTGACTAATTGCAAACAATTACTAATAATAAATGCGAGTAGTTGTTCGTTCGTTTGAGTGTTTCAAATGTCTGCACCGGACAAATTGCCCCAAATGCAAGCGGACAACATGATTTCTGGCCTGAGAAGGAAGCTGTCAGCTCTGGGGACTAGAAAGGAGTCCAAGGTGATGGCGAGATGCCCTTAAATACAAAATTAGATGTAAGAAATAAATTATCAGGAAATGTATGTATATCTTTATTTAAAATTAAAACCAATGTATGCATATCTCTATTTGCTATATACTATATATTCACACAAATGCCAGAGCGAACCAATGAGCTCGTTAAATCGTAAAATTTCGCATTATCCCCTGAAACACTTTGCGAATTGCGGCAGGGAAACGCTTCTCTGTGTGTGTGTGTGTGTGTGGAAAGGCCGAAAGAAAAAAAAATCATAATGCATTTAAGCCAAGTTAACATGTTAACAACTCTGCGGCTGCGGCGGCTTTTGGTTTTGGCCGTCATTTGCAGTTGATTGGCAAACCAAACGTGGTGGTGCTGGCCCACCAAAAAATAAAAAAGAAAAATAGTAAAAAGTTCGATTGGTTGGCGGGCGGGGAAAGGGCGCCGAAAAAAATATGAGACAACCTTATGATTTATCAGACTCTTTTTTCACCCCGAACATTACGTGATATCGAGCAGGTTTTATTTTTTACCCATAGGGTTTTACGGTTTCGACTTTATAAATGGTTTTATTAGATTTTATATATATTTTTGTTAAATACATTAGAAATTGTAATTAAAATATTTTAATATTGGTCGAGGGATAAGCAACTATTAAAACAAAAAAAAAAAATAAAAATAAAATAAAAAAAATAAAGTTAATAAAAAACTTCAATAAAAAATGAAAAACTAAAGTTTCCTCCTGACCTGCAGATTTTAATAAAAATTTCGAGATAGTTGCAATAGGGCGTACTTACTGAACATAAGAGCAAAATATTAACATTTTAATTGTTAATAAAGTTATAGAATAAATGTAAATGAATTAAAGGAACACAAGCCACAAATGTAAATCCCAAAAGTGAGCCACTCTTTGTCGCCGTGACTGGCAAATCTCGGTGGCTGGATATCAATCAGGCAGTCGCCTTCTGGCGGCTGTTGCCTAAATTTAGACTGTCTGGCTTTGATCGGAGTGATTGGCCGAAAAAAATACAGAAATAAATGAGAAACCGCCGAGAAAGAGCTGTAAATAATTAAATCCGTGAGTTGGCGCAAACAAAGTGGCAAAGCGAATTGGGTCATTTGTCTGGAGTGGAAATCCTGAGACAGGATATTATTAATAAATATCTCAGATTTTAATTACATAACTTTTGATATATATTTTAAATATATTTTGTGCTGACTACTTCCTTTCATTTGCAATAAAATTAAATTTTAACCACAATTTGTAATGATCGTAGCAGGAGTATTAAATAAAATAAAATACTTACAAAATTATATACAAAAAATTAACTCAGCAGCAATTTATGCATTTTTGTGCTAGTTAATTGCTTAATAAAATCGCTTTTTAATCTGCAGTCGTACTAAATCAATAAAAATAAAGTCTAAAATTAAACCTGCACTGCATTTGGCTTGGTCGCTTACTGGGTTTTTATTTGATCCCAGAATTAGCATATAAGAATAACGATCGGCTGAACTAGTTTGGCTTTGAAAGCCAAAGTCCGCCTTGCTGTTTGCTTATCTTCGGATGTCGGATAAGCTATATCTCTGTGTATCTTTGGCATTGCCGGCCGTTTCTTAACTCCGCCAATTAGCAGAAATTAACTCGAAGGACTTCTGCCGATGGCCAAGAGTGCGTTGAATGGCCGAAAGTGGCTAAAAGCAGCTGAGAGCGACTGCGAGTGGCAGTGTCAGGCATTGTTTGCGGCTCAGGGGCTAAGCCAATTGTATAACAAGCGCTAAGAGTCTGCACTGAAATCGAATCGACGCCTGTGGCCAAGGGGGAAAAAAATAAATTGCAGCAACTAGTTTGCGTTTAATATTTATGGCGCTATTTATTATGTTAATTTTTGTGTATGTGTTTGGCCCCAGACTCTGGCGATTTCTCATAGACAAATGAATCTGTCGTTTGTCGTATTTACTTTTTTATTTTTTCAGCCATGCTCCAATTCCGTTCGAAAAGCAGCCAAAGTTCAGGCAATGGAAATAAAAGCGAGAAAAGAAGTGGTACCTGCCGAGTCTTTGGAGTTCCCTTTTTTGGCTGCTTAAGTTCGAAAATTCTTATCAATTTTTATAGCATATTTATTTATTTATTTATCGATGGATATGACCATTAATTTATTTAATATGAAACCTATCTGTTACATTCAATATTTGGTTTTTGCTTTAACTGTAAACATAAATGTTATTTTTCCAAGTCTTCTTAAGATATTTCTTGATATAATAATTTTAAAATACTTGATTATATCGATATACCCCTGTATTCAACAGCTTGTTTTTAAAAAGTAAATATCTGCTATGGTATATAAACATAAACATGTCGTAAAAGTGCATAGTTTACAGCTAATTCTCGCTGGCCGCTAGTCGCTGGCTTAAACCAAATCAAAATCCGAATCAAAATCAAAAAGTTGTCTGCAAACTGCAACCAGTGGCTGTCTCTTTTCCCGTCTCGATCTCCATGGCGGTGTTTGTGTGTGTTGCCAAGCAGCGAAACGAAGTCAAACGATTTGGCAAGGTTATTATTTATTGCACAAAGATATGTGTTAATAACACACACAAATACAAAAATAACATCGAGTCGAGCTGCGAGGCTTGGAAGTTGGAAGTTGGCTTCAGAAGTTGGAGTGCCTTTTCGCTTCTCGGCTTCTGACAATTGTCAATAAACAACCCTAATTGCCAGAGATCGTTGTTCTGCAGGTACAATGTCAAGTGTCGGTGGCTCATTAGCGGTTAGCTTCCAACTTCCATTTCCGCTTCCGCTTTTGCGCGGGCAATCAAAAGGGTTTTTCACTGTTAAAAAAGATAACTAAAAAAACGAAAGCTCTGCAAAGGAAAATGTTTAATTGTAAAGAATTGGCGAATATGTTCTTCTGTCTCAATGGTAACAATCCCCAAATGAACTTTGAAAAATAATCAGATACTCGAAAATGGTTTCCATTTGAAGGCTAACACAAAGATTGACCGGAATTTAAACACTCTTAACAAGTTTGGTTTCTGTCGTATTTGAAGTGTTTATTTGGCATGTTTTCAAACGGGATTTTGAATGATTTTTTAAATACATATCCACCAGCCGATGGCCTTAGTTATAAAACACTAAACACACATGTAAAGTTAAATGACACAAATATTAAAAGACACTTCTGAAGTCTTTGAAACTGATTTAAAGTCTGGTCAAGCTTCAAGGCAAGTCTGCATTAATGGAAAACGATTATTCTGCCATCATAATTGGAACAAGTTTATAGATACAAGTGGGTAGAGGACTGAGCATAATTCTGCAGGATTTATAATTTACAATAAATTAAAAAATAGAATCAAGTATTATTATCTTATAAATTACACACAGAGGCCAAATGATGTCAAAAGGGCTTGATGATTTAGATTAAAAAGAGCAATTTTATTCCAAATCTTCCATAAAATCTGGCCCCCTTGATCGTCCAAAGTGCAGGGACTTAATTAGTCTGACTCATCGCCCCATGAATGCCACAAGTGGCTTATATATATCAGATCGTAGCATTGCCATTGTATTATGGCTGAGTTAAGAGCCCAGCCATCATCTGAGGGCAGTCGAAGCATTAAAGGGCACAACATTTGCGCAGAGTGAAATAATTATATCATTATTGTCTGGGTTTGCTCCAAGCCTCACAATTGTGCCGATTGCTGAGTTTTTTAAGGGTGCACCTTTAATTGCATGCACAGAGCGAAACTTAATTACCTGAATATTTAAATCTTTGTGTAACGGCTAGAAAGTTGCACTAGATCGAGAGATCGAGGGATCCTGAGATCTTTATCCTGATCCTGATTATCATTTATTTATTTTGAGAGAGAATAGCATTTGATAAGTTTCACATACTCCATAATATTTATTTTTTATTTACAGATGGAAAATAATTTTATACAAGGATGATTATAAAATTAAAGACATTAAATATATATATTTGTATTTAGTTTAAATGATTTTTCTTCTCTTTTAGCTCAAAGGAAGTAATTTTTTCATTTTAAAATTGTTTAAAACATTCCTTTATCATTAAAGTGTATTTCTTACAGCAAAACTTCCTTTTATTTACAATGTTTTATTTTTTATATATGTACCATAAATATTTTATAATTATATTTCTAAATTTAAATTTTTAAAATTTATTTTATAGAAATGACTTTCTGGTTAAATTTAGAGTTTTCTTTGAATATTTTTTGTATTTATTATAAATGTATATTAATTTTTAAGACCGATTTATTTATTAAATATTTTATCAATTCGTTTTTCTCTGTAAATTTCGGTTTTTTTTTTGGTTGTTTGTTTAAGTTAACCCCAGCGAGGCACGCTTCAACGGTGGGAATTGCGTTTAACGCTTATGTCATGCCGATCCGATCCGATCAGACCCCCTGTCTTAACCCCTCTTTGCCTGCCAGCCGATCTCTGCGCACTTGAAAGGTTAAACGAGCGTGACGAGTTGCGGCTTGGACTTGGACTACCTGGCTTAGGCCCCCCCTGGGCCTCCGCTCATGCAATTTCCACTCACGTAATTCCCAGTATAATCCCAGTTCCACTCGCAGTTGCAGTCAGTAACCCCGACGATTATCGCGGTGCCCAGTATCTCGGGGGCTCAGCTCAATCCCTCGGCCATTTATCTAATGGCCGATGCTAATTAACAGTCACGCATAACTGCGACACCTGCACCTGTCTTCACTTTTCCATTTTCCACATTTTTCGGCGTTTTTTAAAGCCTATTTGCTTTTATGCAAGACCTTAATTTCAATAATCTCGGCAGGGGGGAAATGGCCCCATTAGGAGAGGGTCTAATGGCTTCCCAAATGGCTTCTGATTCTGAAAATCTTTTAATGACAGCCTCCAAGCCCAGGTAAAATTCAAAAAACTAAACGAATAGTGAGTACAACTCATAATCATTTAGACAGGGAAGCTGGTTCTTTGTAATTATGATAAATGATAGTGACTCAAAGTTCAGTAGAAGATTTAGGTGGGTATAAAGCGTATTTACTATTACCATTATTATTATTACAAGGATAGAATTGATATTTATTTAAATGCAATTAAGAAATTAAAAAACTATTGTCTGAAAATGCCTGCCGATTGAGTAATGTCACCCAGTTTCAGCCGGAAAACTAAAGTGGCTCGAGACCGCCCCTTAATTAAAATGTCGGAAAATTTGCCTACGAAGAAGCAGGCCAAGAAATGCCACACTGATCGGCTCCACATATGTCGTGGATTGCACAATCACAGTTCACCATCGCAGCCCCAAGAGGAGGCGGTCTGGTGGGTGGCTCCGGGATGCAGCTAACCGTGAACGGATCGATCGATCGATCGGCCAGACAATGTTATATGAGGCGGTATCGATGCCTCCTGGGCGCAGTTTCATTTCGATCGGCCAATGGAGAACCTGCAAGTGCCGCGATCTGTGCTCCTTCTCCCGCTGTGGCTGCTGGGTCTGGTCCTGCTGCCAGGATCGGCAGACTGCCGGCCCGGAGTTCAGGGAATGGAGCTGCAATCACACTATCTTAAGGCAGTCACTGCCTACCGCCGGCTGGAGAGGATCCTGCCGCGGCAGGAGCTCAGAGCTTTGACTGGCATAGGAGTACTGAACGGAGCCAGGCAGGCGGAGGAGCAGATGGAACAGAACCTAGTGGAGGCCATACGGGAGCTGGTCCATCAGACGAACCTCACGGAAAGCAGCCTGGTGCTGGCCAAGATCGATGCCATTGAGCACCAGCTGTCGCGGGATCAGAGGGCCCTGGACATACTCACTCGTGTGATGGATGTGCTGGCGCGATCCAAGGACGACCACGAGTTCCGAACGGAGCTAAAGGAGATGGCCCATCAGCAGAAGGCGGAGGAGCTGCACCAGCAGGAGCTCTCCGCCGACATTACGGATCAGCCGCGACTGGGCGAGAGACTGGGCCAGTTGAGGCTTCACATTCTTAGGCAGGTGCCGCAAATGAAAACCGAACTGGAGGCCAAAATCGAGGGCGCCCTGCAGCATTTGCTGGAAACGGCCTCGGAGGATGGTGTCCTGGCCAAGGCCAAGCAGAAGGTGATCCATAAAAGGCAGGTCAAAGAGGAAAAGGATGGGGACTTGGAGGAACCAGAGGCGGCGGAACAGCAGCAAATGCCGCAGGAAATGCGGATTATCAAATCTATACTCTCAGAGGTATGTCAGAAGGACCCGATTTCCGGGAAAGAGCTAAGAAATATGATTTTCCTAAATGCCAGGCTCATGACTTGCGCTTGCAGGATGACTTCCAGGAGAATATGCTTGAGCAGCGACCTCCAAGACAGCTGAAAATAGAGCCAGTGGACCCATCCGAGCTGGAGGATGTGGAGTTGGCCGGCAAGGTGAGTGAACCAACTGCTTGGAACTTATTGTGACTAACATGGAAGATCAGCTTCGAGGCAATGCTTGAGCTAACCCAATCCCGACTTGGTTCACCTAACCCTCTTCTAATGGCCTCCAGAAGTCGCCAAATGTTACAGCCCAGGCGAAGGGTAAAGCCAAAGTGAATGCCAAGCCCGAGAAGCAGGAAACGGAAGCAGTTGGCGCGGGATCCGCGGAGCTGGCCACAGATGACGCCACAGGTGACGATGATGATGAAGGCGAGATGGGTGGTGATGGCGATGGCGGAGCAGCAGCAGGAGGCGGCGGTCTGGTGGGGCTTATAGGGAGCCTGAGCGGTGTGAGTCTAAGGATTGATTTTAGATCACATAAAATGAGTTCTAAATTGCATATTTTCCAGGGCGAAGGTGGCTCAGATGTGGGCGCTCTCATTGGAGCCCTCACAGGCGTCGTGTCCACTTTATTTGGGGTGAGTTCAAGGGGCGGGAGAAAGCTATCAAGGACCTCGTAGCTAATAGAGTTTAATTTTTATTTTGTAGCCCGGTGGCCTGGACATTGAGGGCCTGATACAAACGTCAACCTCCCTGATTTCC
Organism: Drosophila mayri; assembly: GCA_008042485.1. NCBI lineage: Eukaryota > Metazoa > Arthropoda > Insecta > Diptera > Drosophilidae > Drosophila > Drosophila mayri. Next base: position 76,065 of record VNJN01006801.1, read on the forward strand.
GGACTTCTTGGCGGCAACAAGAACTTTGGCCTGGTGCTGGGTAAATATGTGGGCACCGCCTTGGATGGACTTTCAGGCGGTGGTGGAGCGGTAAGAATAACTGCAGAAACAAATATAAAAAAATTAAAAATAAATATCTATTTTTTGTTATATATTTTTAGATTGCCAATGGCCAGTTTCTGGGCAACTTTCTGGGCACCGTGGTGGCTGCAGCCAGCGCAGTATTTATCATTTTTATACCCTTAAATTGACTCCCTGTGCCACCCAACCCTTAACTGTGCTACTAACCCCAGAGACACACAACAAACTATATAGAATTTGAATAAGAAACGTTATATTTTTCACTCTCTTCCGCTTAGGATCCCGAGGAGGAGGGACCGCCGCAACCACTGGCCTTCTCCAAGAACCTCATCACCTCATTTTTCGAGGCCAGTTTTCGCCCGAACTCGGAGGAGGGTTCCGAGGAGAGGCATGGCAGCGCGGAGCTGTCACGGCCCCGCAAAAAGAAGGAGGGCGGCGGCTGGGCGGCTGCAGCAGCCAGTCACTTTGATTCCGGGGGCTTCGTCAAGCAGGTGGCCTCCCATCTGGTGAGCAATGCCCTAGGACTGATACTGAACGCCGGCCTGGGTGCCTCTGGTGGAGCCTCAGGCGCCGTCAAGGGCATTCTGGCCAGCAGCAGCAGTGGCCATCATGCCAAGCCAGCGGATCACCATCGATCCTGGTCGCCTCACAACCACGACTTTGAGCCATTCTAGACGCCGCCGATTATTTCCTATCTTTTCTTTTGGTTTACCATTTAGTTGTTACGTTAATTGTTGGGGCTAGTGCCCCCCGCCTCTCTTTTTTTTTGCTAGCTTGTAATAAATAATTAAACAAAGTAAGAGAAATGCGAAGAAGACTTCGTGTGTTGGTCACTTGGGCAGCTAAGAAAGCGTAAAAAAGGGCCCTAAATCAAATGGCGTAACTCGGCCTGGCCTGATGCAACAGATCCGCTGGAATTCACTTGGAACCACTCTGCGTGCCACTCCCCCCAGGATTCGGTGGGGCAGATCGCTGAATGGAATGCGAAAGCGCTCAGAGGCGGAAGCAACATTAACATTAAAGTTAAAGTGAACCTTTGACGGGTTAACTTTTTTAGAGGGGGTTCAAAGGGTATCAAAAAGAGCTGTGAACTTTGGAGCTGGTGTATCTAGGAGCTTCTTGGAGCTAAATTGGAGAGGAATATAAAACAAAATGGTATAGAAAATAATAATAAATTTAAACAAACAAGAAAACAAACTTGGTTTTAAAATTTAAATACATTTCTTTGCATATAATAAATCCTTTTATTTTATTGAGTTTTATTTATATTATGGTTTCATATATAATTTAAATATTTATCAATATTTTTGGGGCCTCTTTTTTCTTTTTCTCTTAGAGACAAGCGTGTTTTCCGCATTACCTTTCGCTGGGCCTAATGTACTTGGCTTTTTGGGCAGTGGAGCGAGCGTTGTGTCACTTTCTTTCTGCATTTAAATGCTTTTACCTGGTGCTTTCTCCGGTTCCCTCTTTCTCCTTCTGTCTCTTTAACTCTCTCTCTCTTTCTCTCTCTCTCTGTCGCCAAAGTGGCCAAAACGGAGCCGCACATTTTGTCCGTTCGTAGAGTCGGCTTTCAGTTATGCGTGAATCTTTCACAAGACCAAGTGACATTTTGCCGGCCGTTTAGTTGTCGCGTTTTTAATTTTGAAAAACCTCCGCTTAGGTTTTTGTTTATTGTTTATTGTTTTTTTTTTTTTTGTGTGTGCGGTGTCTGTGCTGGTTTATTTGCATTTTGAAATTGTTAATGAACTCAATTATATATTTAGGCGCCCAAGAGTGTGGTTTTGTGTGTAAAAAGTTCGCATTGCAATTAAGTTTGGCAAGCCGCATCTTTATTTTTTATATCTGAGGTGAGTTGGGCAGGCATACAGTGGACACACGGTATAAATACTATAAAATTATTTGATATATGTACATATTAAAAGTAAAAAAAATGATGCCTTGCAAATAAAAAACTGAATTCCTTTGCATTTGCAAAGAAAAATTACTTAAACCAAAGGAAAAAAAACCCAAATAAGTTATTTATTCTTTCTCTTTATTGAGCCTACACTGTATTTCATATACATAGAGCTGCTAAAATGCAAAAAATGGGGAAGAGGGCCAAAAGTCCCAGCTGCCAATGTGTGCCAAACAAAAGTCTTAGGCAACGAACTTGCTAACTGGGCTAAGCCTCAACTCCAAATGTTGGCCATAGGTCAGGTCTATCCCAAAACAACTTTATGGCGCTGAAAGGGTAGGGGAAGGGGAAAGTGGTCGATGGGGGACAGAGCGGAGAGCGGAGGGGGGAATGATTAGCGATCTTTCATTAATCGGCTCTGGCTACCGAAATTTGGCAACCACGCGAAGAAGACACGAACGCGTTAATTGCTTCATAAATCAATTAACAAAAGCCAAAATCACTTAACAAATATGTATTTGTATTGGGAACCCGCAAAAAAGGGAGAGTTTTATTATTCTTTTATGACTGCAATATAGATTGAAAAATTATTGTTTTGTGGCTTTTTAAGTTTTTAAATTAGTTAGTAAATAGTTAGCAAGTGAATAAAAAATGTTACAGCATTATTTTGAATTTAGAAAGTATTTTGAAAAAGGTTGAAGGGCACATTTGTTAGTATAAAATAAAATATAATTGAAGAGGACATATTGAAGCGCTTGAAAATAATTAAAAACTAAAGTCATTATTTAGAAATAATATTTATTAAAGAGGCCTTTCACAAATTTCCCCCCCAAAGACTTGGTAGATTTTCTGGAATTTTCGGGGTTAACTACCTGATAACCCATTGACTGACCCCTAGCTTCGAGCTCGATTGAGGATGGACAGAGTCAGAGTCAGAGTCAGATTCGGATTCAGAGTCAGCGTAAGCGTCAGCGTCAGAGCTAAAAGCGAATCGAAGAAAAAAATAACTCATGCAAGACTGGCCTGGCCCGAAGAAACCGGTAACGGTCTCAAGGTCGCCCATCAGTGGCGATGGCTCAAGCCAGATAAGCTTCAGGCCAAAACGCAGCCCAGCAGCCGTCAACGCTCTGGGCCATAACCCATAAGCCGATGCCCAAAAGCAGCCACAACAAAGCGGCGATGAGAGCTGCGGCCAAAATCGAAAATATCAACAAGAGAGGGACCGAAAAAAATATACAGAAAAATAGCAGCAATAAAACTGAAATCAGAAAGCGAAAGTAAACGCCATGAAAGTGGAGCAGCGAGCTGGACGCGTTGAAGGCAAACCGGCGAGGGGGCGTCTCAACAGCCAGAGATATAAACATATGTATATATATACAGGTGTCATATCTAAGTCGGTCAATAAGTTTATTGACCAGACGCCGCTGCGTTCATTTTCGTAATGAATGCTCCGATTTGTCGGGAGAGTTATGCAAATCGATTGGTGTAACCCCCCCGAGAAATCTTATCAAAAAATTTCCCATAAAACAATGCCCCCTTTTTTGGTCTCGAATTTATTGCCCCGCTTATTATGCAAATTCCATGAAATTTTCTGAGTTTATGTATCAATTATGAGCGTTGAGTTCATATCTGGTATTATTACAATTTTCACACATTTAAATGCGGACTCATGAATGGCCGTTAACTGTTCGAAGCTGCATAACTCTTTTTCGATATAAGGGGAGGATTGCACAAGCTTCTTTGGAGAACTGCACAAAGTGATTTCCAATTTGCGGCTCATTTAACAAACACTAAGTTCTGCACGGCCATTAGGCAAGCTGATCGGATCCGAAATGCCTTTCAAAAGCACTCCAAAAATGATATTATTGTGGGGCGACCTTCGCCGGCAGCCAGCGGCGAGATTTATTAATACTATAATTACTATAATGGCTGAGCAAACAAATAAATGCCACCTGACATCGGACTTGAGTCGGAATTAGAATTAGAATTAGAATTAGAATCGGATTCTGCAACCTTTGCGCCGAATTAAACGAATCACTTTGGCCAGGCCAAGAGAATGGCCAACTGGCAACGCCTTTTCCAATTAAATTCGCCCCGGCGATTGGGCACAAAACAAAAAAGCTCTTGATGTAAAGAATTGGCTTACGACTGAGCTAAGTTCAAGCGAAATTAGTTTTTATTTTGTATTTTTCGATTAAGTAAATCGTTCGTGAGCTAATTAGGAGATTATGTGGTATTTTCATGGCTCATTGCTGCATTTATGGCTCGACTTAGAATTGGTTAATTCGTGGCCATTAACTAATATTTAAGAAAAGGAAAGAAGGTGTTCTCAAGGCGTTATTATATTAAGAATTATTTAAAACGTTTTAAATGTTAGGAAATTTAAGAAAATGAAAGAATAATGGTAAAAATATATCACTACAGATTTTTCAGACAATTAATAAAGGCAAAAATAAGGAATTACATGAGTTAAGATTCCCAGAATTTTAAAGATTTTATTAGAAATTTTTCAAATAGCTAAAAATATTCATAAGTCTTTAATATCCAAGTTTTTAATGCTCTTTTATTATTATTTATTTCCGCGTTTCCCATAATACTATTTCCCTGCATTTTCCCAAAATTTTTCCTCGGTTTTCCTTTCGCTTTTTGCAACACTTCCTCTGGTTAAAAGCCAAACGCATTTGTCCAGTAAAAGACTTGCGCAAAGCCATCAACAGTTCATTAGAGTCCCATTGCAGACGGTTTTTGGATATATCTTTATAATTATATAGTATATATGATAGTAGATGTGGCAAATGGAATCGAGTGGCAGATGGCTTGTTCTGCGCCAGGTTAACGAGCCTCGTTGGCCGCCTAACGAAGACCCCCAATGAAAGCCGGGTATGTTAATGGTTATGGCCTGTAACTTTTAACTCGTAAAGTTACTTGTGCCCGGAGTTAGTTGGACCTGTTTTCTTTGTTGTTGTTGTTTTTGTTTTTCTGCGTGCACTTAGCCCAGTCATCGTGGCCAGAACAACGATGAGCTGGTGACATTAATGCCGCAGCCCAAACCGAACCGAACCGAACCGAAGCAAGCTGATCCAAGGAGAAAAAAGCAGCAGCAGCGCATAATGCATAATGACAACCGTTGCGTAACAGCTCCTAAGTCGGTTGGGCAATGCCAAATTATGCCCCAACATATAGCGGAAAAGGGTACAAGTTATCCGAATGTTAAGTATTTTAAAGACTTGCAGTTAAAAGTACTTCAAATGTCGCAGTGATGAGTGATGAGTATGTTTTTCTGTATAGCAAACTAATTGATCTCTGGATATCGCCTACCCAGAGCAAGTGGAACGATCTACTGGCCACTGGTTAAAGCGTACATAATGATACTATATGGTATCTTACCCCCTGACATTTTGCCTTAAATAAAACACAGAAACTAAAACTCAAAGCGAGACTGAAACCAAACTGGAAACCTTAACTGGAAACGCAATGAAGATCTAGTCAAAAACCAGCCAGCTCACCTGGGGTTCAGGGGGTCAGATCGCTGGGCAAGGATTTGGGGCGCTTTTGGGGTCTTGGCCAGGCCAGAAAACGGCTGAAATAGCCAAGCATGTAAGGCATGTTTCAGCGAGATTGACTTGAAAAAAAAAAAAAATAAAGAAAAACAGAAACAAAGTGCAGGTCTTTTGCCTGTCTGTTTTTCTTGTGTTCAGTTTTTTTTTTTTTTTTTTGTTTTTAGCTGTCATAAACATTATGACACGCGCTCGGAACGCTGATGGACAGATTGACTGATTGAGTGACTGACTGAATGAGGGGCTGGCCAGCAATTACGGCGTTCTAATTGAGGCGCCACACAGCCTCCGAGCGACTGCAATTGAATTTTCACGGATAATTTGCTAATTGAGCTGCCAAATTAGGCAGAACAGCAAAGCGGCCAGGTCTTGTCCAAGAGACACATAAAACACAAACATAATATGCGAGTAAAACAGGCAGCACAAAAGGGTTATTTATTATATGTATTTAGAAAACAATAACTTTGGCACGTCGATCGTAAAATATGACACATACATATTAAGTTTGGAAATAAAATATTTAAGCCCAACCAATCTCTTCAAATGGGTCAGAAGGTGGCTTTAGTCCATCGTCTGCTTCCAGAGGCCTCCAATTTTCTGAAGAAAATTGAAAGTTCACTGAGCTAAGGTCGCCAGGTGAGAGGCATGGACTGGGCACAGGTTCTGCGATCCGCCGGATCCGCAACTCCCGACCTTGTGACCCACAAAAACGCTGACAGTTGGGCCTGCACTTTGCATTTTGGTTTTGGTTTTGTCTTTTGCCATTTGCGGTTGCTGAAATGTTGTACATTTTATTTTATTTTTTATTTTTGTCACATTAATTTTGCTCTATCTGGGCCATAAACGTTGCACAAAAATTAAGAGAGAAAATAAAAACAAAAAATACGAGTGGGACAAGGTGCGCCAGAGCACCTCGGCGCGGCGTCAATTAAGGATTTTGTTATATTTCGGTCCCGTTTTGCAGCCGCATGACCTTGGCCGAGGCGTTGATTTTATACCGCAACATTGATAAGCAAATTGCCCCGATTTATCTTTGCCAACCAGTGAATAGCCAGGGGCAAAAACAGGTTAAGTGACGAGTGGGGAGGAGTCAAGGGGTTAAGTAGAAAGGCGTCGAGTCATGACTTGACTAAGAGTGACAGCGAAGGGCTGGAGATCTACTCAAGGATTGCAATCAAAGGCTTTAATAGGTTAATTAATATGGCCAAGAATCGGTGATTTATAATTAAGCTTTCGCAATTATATATAAAATAAATATAAAACTGATTTTTAATAAACTTCTCAGTGCAAAGGTTGCCTCTTTTCAGCAGTAATTGGTTTGTGAGGAGTGGAAAATTGCTCAATAAATCATGCAATTGCTTGGGAAACATAATAAGCCTAAAATCAAGTCCAAGATGATCTCATTCTGTGAAAAAGCCATTTTAATCCAATTTAAATCTTGAAATTGGCTTGTTTTTGATGGAAATTCGCAAATTACAAGCGATTTATTTAGTTAATTGTTGCGAATTCAGAACTCGGTACGCCGAATTGAATAATTACCACATATCGAAGCGGATCGAATCGGATCGGCTTGGCTTGGAGTGCAGCCAGTGCAATGCCAGTTATTAAATATCTGAATTCGATACGCGCACTTTGACTCCAATTTATCGGTCTCCCTCTGTCGTCCGAAGGCGAGCGACTTGATTAAATTTTCCTTACATTGCGCTCTTTATTTCGCCTCTTGACTTGTTATTCTGCTTCTAGCCTCCAATTGGTACTGGCGCATAAATACGTATAATTTATGCTGATTATTAATCTGTAAAAAAAAGGCGTATTAACATAAGATTTTATATAGGCATTTGGACTTAAGTAGGCTGCGGGTTCGACGGCTGGCTAAATGCTAAAATTCTAAGTCAATGTTAGGGTCAAGGATGGCGGCTTTGCAGGTTGGTAAACACTTTGCTCTTTACTTAATTAAATGGTTAATTTATATTCAGCTAAAGAAATATTTTTCTATAAAATGTGGTCTTGCTAGGCAAGAGAATACCTTTTCTTGGCTTTAAATTAAATATATGGTAAAATGATTTTATTTTTAAACACTTAAAAGGGATTTTCTTGAACTTTCTTTGAAAAACAAATAAAGCTAAGATATCATTCTTCCTTTTAAGAAGGTAATATGGAAATTTGGAAAAATCACTGATACTATAAACCCAAATATAAGCACTTCGAATTCATACGACAATCCCCGAAAAATGAAAAGGTGCCTGAGAATGCACATTGCGCATACGCCGCGTATGACCGTTTTTATCGGTGTGCGTTTGAGCGTGTGTGTTCTTAGTCTTAATTGATTTAATATTTTATTTTCTATAAAGTTGATCTTTCTAGGCAAAAAGAATATTTTTTCTTGGCTTCAAACTTAAAGACATTTAATTTAAAAAATTTAAGAAGGACTTTCCTGAATTTTTACCAGCAAACAAACAAAGCTAAGCCATCATTCTTTCTTCTAAGAAAGTGGTTTAAAAAATTTGATGCTGTAAACCCTTATAAAAGCACTCCACAGCTTGTACTCATTCACTCTGACGACAATCCCCGAAAAATGAAAAAGTGCTTGAGAATGCACATTGCGCATACGCCCCGCATGACAGTTTTTATCGGTGTGCGTTAGAGCGTATGTGTTCTTAGCCTCAATTTATTTAATAATTCATTTTCTATACAATTTGATCTTGCTGGCCAAAAAGAAAACCTTTTACTGGCTTTAAATTTAAATTAAAAATGTGATTTTTCTGCATTTTTCTTGATAAACAAATGAAGCTAAGCCGTCATTCTTTCTTCTAAGAAGGTAACATGGAAATTTTGAAAATTAAATCCTTATATAAGCACTTCAAAGCAGACTCACTCGGGCGACAATACCCGAAAGCCGAAAAAGTGCTTGAGAATGCACATTGCGCATACGCCGCGTATGACCGACTTTATTGGTGTGTGTCTGAGCGTGTGTGTGTGCCTTAATTGAAAGCCAAAGAGTACAAATTAAAAGCGCATTGCAGAAACACCATTAACGAGTAAAAAAGTGAAAAAAAGAAGCAGAAACAACAAAATGACTTAACATCTCTGACGGCAGCGGCGGCGGGTTTTGCACTTTATTGAGCGCTTTCCATTCGAATTTTCGCTCAAAACGTGTTCGCTGGGGGCAGAGCAGTCGCTTTCGCTGCCAGCGTCGACTTCTGCAGCGGGGTAACCACTCAAAGAAATCCGCCGAATCCAAGCGATCCGCCGAATCCACGATTCGGACGGCAATAAAATTCAATTTGCTGGCTTTTTGGTCGTCGGACTCGTGAATGCAAGGCGCCGACAGCGACGCTGGCGGAGGCGTCGACGCCGAAAAGCTCTGCGCATGTGTAACCGATTTTTTGGCCACTGCTAAATCATTGAAGTAACTTTCGTCCGCAGTCATTTGCTTAAAGTTAGTGAACGTGCTAGTATCGCGTATCTGGCGGCGGCTTCCAGACACCAAAAACTTCGATCCACCTTGCGTCGATTTCCCCCCGTTTGCTGTGCGCTCAAGCTTAAAGTTTGTGTTGTTATTGTTGTTTTTTTTTTTGTTTAGTTTAAGAGTAAAAACAAGAAAAAGAAAAAGAATTTGATTTGATTTGATTTTGGTGTTGCAGTTGGAGCTGAAATTAATGTCCCGCCCTCCTTGCCTTTCCTTTGCAGAGAGAAGTCCAACCACAAGCACGATGATGATGATGAAGTGTTCCAAGAGCCGAGTCCTGCTGCTGCTGGCCGTGCTATCGGCATCGCTATCGTTATCTTTGTGCGCCCCAGCCCCCCAGCAGGTCAACGTGGAGCTGGAGTCAGCCCTGCAGGACAGCAGTGAGCCGGATCTGAATCCCATCAATGCCGAGGTAAAGCCCTCAAAGAGTTGTTTTTTTTTTTTTTTTGTAACTCAAAGAGAGACCCGAAATTGCAACAAGGAAGTCAAGTCCCTGGGGAAAACTTGATTGTCTCGCGGCTTCGGGGCTTTTCTTTCCCGCCAACATTTCGCCAGCCCCTTCACTTCTGCCAGCTGCTAATTTGGCAGCCAAGCCAGGCTTGGCCATTTGGTGCATTGAACCGACTTCTGGCCATATGCAAATCGGCCCCCGAGTTGGGGATAAACTCGGCTAAATCGATTCCAAATTCGTTGGCCAGTTCGAATGGCAGACGACCTTGATGGCGACAAAACTTGTTAACGACCTACGTTAACATTTCAAAACCAAACCAAGAGCCAAAAAACCGAAAACCCAAAACCGAAAACCCAAAACCGAAAGCCAGCTTGTTGAGAGACCAAAGCCAACGCCTCGGTCTCCCAAAGAGATGGCCAGAGAGGCTCAGAGAGACGAAGACAGCGGGGAATGGGGGGGGACTCATCACTTCTCTTATTCGCACAAATTGTGAAACATTTCCGCGCCTCCAACAGTTGGTTAATATATATATTTATATCTTGCCCGTCTTCGTGTTTATTGATCCAACACACTTTGTAGTGGAAAGCTAATTGAGCGAGGGAAATGGGGGGAGAAAATTGGAAATTGAAATGACGTTGGCTTGGGCATTAAGAAAATCGTAAAGCTGCACCAATCATACATTTTACAGAAAGTCAGTTCCTGCTAAAATCAAAACTCAATTGATTAAGATCCAAGCCAAACAATTCCTTTTACTTCCTGGTTTTTGGAAATTTTCCCTACCCACCAGTTTACAACATTTCCACTCCATTCCCTTTGCCACTCGTTTGGCTCTCTGCAAGTGACCTGATTTTGCTCTATATAAATCATAACTCACGTTTTTTGTTTGTCACTTCAACGGGCCGAAAAACAAAAGGCGAAAAATGCGAAGGTATAGCGTATCGCGTAATGTGTTTAGCGTTTTGTTAAACTAATAAATCGCCCAGTTGGCTTAGCTTTAGCCCGAGCCCGAGTTGGGCAATCTCGAAAAGATCTCGAAAGCCCCCTCGAGGGGGAGAATGGCAGAACAATGAGCCGAAATTGCCGAGTTACCCTCGCCCAAATGAGTTGCATAATTTACGAGATATTAGTTGCGATCAAAATCTGTGGGTTGAAGGTAAATCTCGGCTAAACGTTTTGTCTTTAAATGTCTTTTTACCTTGTCTGCCTGTCTGCAATTATTATGGGAGTATTTATTTATTATGTTTTTGATTTATAAATAGTCAAGGGAATAGTCTCAAGAGTTCAATACGTAAAACTAGTCGGTCTTGCAATATTTTGTTTGTGTTATTTAAATTCTTAAATTATTAAATCTTAAGACAAGAGTATTATTCCCATTATTAGTTATTACTTTCAGTTTTTTTTTTTTATTTCAATGGAATAAGAAAAGGCTGATAACCTATCTTACCCCCTTACGTGTCCCCTGATTTGCTTTACAAAAACATTTATATGTTTCATGGGTTAAAGCCAACTATATCGTGTGCAGTTCCGTTCGATTCCATACCCTTATCTCTCTCGGATTATACGTTTTGTTTAGAAATGAGTGGATTTTGGACACCAACTCCGAGGTGCATACATATGACATGCTTGCGGGCCTGGCCAAATGCCGAGGTGAATTTTAAGTGTCCGAGTGATCGCTATAATTTATATATATTTATTTATATCAGTTAGCCTATAGACTTTGGCTTAGAATGAGCGAAGGTCCCCGTGTCGGCACAAGTCATATAATTACTTGTGTATGTGCGAGTGTTTTTTCTTTGGTCAGCCCCGAAAATTGGGTCAAGTCTAACTGGCCCCGAGTGTTGAGTGCTTTTTTTTTTCGTTGCCCAGTCTTTGGCGGTAATTAAACTTGATGTCGAAGTCGAAGTTGAAGCCGGAGTCGAAGTGTAAGTCGAAGTATCAGTCTCAGTACCACTACCAGGTGTAATTAGGCAAAGAATCCAAAGAATCGATTAATGCCAGATCGACAATTAGGCAAGATTGGAGACATGACTTGAAAAAATTAATATATATGTAAGTGTGTTTGTTTACTTGGAGATTGTAAGGAGTTCATGAATTAATAACAAGGCGATGTCTGGTTACTGTGTTGACAGAATTTGTTAAATAACCGATTTTAGGTATTTATTTACACATTCACTACAAGTTTAAGAATGAATATTATATGTCTTGGCTAGAAACCCAAAGTAAAACCAAGTAAAATGGAAAGCACTTTCCAATTTACATTTTTTATGATTTAAAAAATTCGTAAAATGGTTTTACATAATTTTTAAATACATAAATTGCAACCATTTGTCGGCCTAAAAAGTACCAAGTGTGCTCAGTGTGGTGACCCCGTATTTTCCACTTCAAATTCCCTTTTCCAGGAGGTGTTAGTTGGCCAAGAGCGCAACAAAAGAAAACTGCCCGATGCCACGTTCGAGGCCAAGAACGCCGTGCTCGGCTTCGTCTTTGGCGTGAGTAGAACGAGTGTATTTATAAAGTTGCATATAGATCAACGAATGTATTCAATTAAATGCAGAAAATCGACAATTTCCTGGACACCAAGACACGGGTGATCGAGCAGCTGGATCGCGCCAATATCGAGAAGAACAAGCAGTGGGATATCAAGTCGCCGGTGCCCATCAAGGATTTCCAGACCCTGATCACCGCCGTCGTCTCGCCGAAGATCCGATCGCTGGGCAACATTGCCAACGATCTGACCACCGGTGTGCTGACCACCATCACCGCTTTTAGTGGCTCCTCCTCTGGAAATGGTAACCCCAACGCTGGACTGGGCAATGTGGTGTCCAAGTTCCTTAGCTTCTCGGGACCAATCCTGCAGGGATCTTCGGGTGGCACTGGCGGCCTTGCCGGAGTCACGACACCCGCCCCCGATTCGGATGAGGCGGGCTATTAGGCTACTAGGCTACCAGGGACGCTGTGCAGGGATGCAGGGATCCAGGGATCCAAAGGATCCAGCGAAGGCCAACAAATGAGAGCTACTTCCGGCTGGAGCCTGTAATTTATCGTTGACCTACTCTTCCATCCATCCATCCATCAGAGTGTTTGTTGAACTCCCCTCGATCCCAATCCTATCCTTTTTTTGTTACACCCTAGTTAAGTATCATGTTTGTAAATATTCGGCATATCTATAAATATAAATATACAAGTCCACACGACCACAACAACAACATAGCGAAAACAAAAATATAAGAAAAAAACGAATAAAACCGAAAATGGAAAGAAAAAAAACCCACTCCACTCTGAGTTTTATTTATGGCCTTGCCCTTGAAGTGGGGTCTTTGGACCTTGGATCTTTGGATTTGTGGGCTCTCAATCGATCTACCTATCTATGCTGACTGCCCATCTCTGGCCATCACTGATTACTCACTCGTCTTGTGTCTATTTATCCAGCAGAGCCATGGCCCGCGGCGTCGAAGGGCGGGGGGCAAGGATCTAAGCGATGCCGCCGAGATCCAGAGCGATGCCTCACTGGAGCTGCCCTCGGAGCTGCTCAACAAGTCCCTGCTGACGGTCACCAATGTCTCCAAGTCGCTGTCCCGCCTGATCCTGGTATGTATAGAGCTTGAAGGTATTTTTTTTTTATATTTTTAAAATTAATTAATTAAATCTCTCGGCCAGAACTCCGCCCGTCGCTATTCCCGCTTCGTGCTCTTCTTCAAGCCTGTTTTTGGGGATGCCTTGGTGGTCAAGGGCTCTGAGGATCCCACCACAACCACCACGGTGCGCACCACCACGACCACAACCACCGAGGAAGCGGCCGACAAGCTCAACGAGATCTAAGCTGAATTTATTATTTTGTTATTTTGCTATTTTGTTGTTTTTTTTTTTTGACTTGTATTTTTAACCAGATGGGTGTCTTTGTTGGATTGAAATATATAAACAATATTTATTTATGAAGCACTGCGTGGCCGTACCATCATGCGAACTATTTTCAGAGAGCCCTTGGGGCCATCGAGGAAGCCGCGCCACAGAATGCCCCTGTAGCCGTCCACGTCCCGCTCGAGAATGCGTTGATAGACGCCAAAGGGATTGCTGTTGAGGATTGAGTTATTATAATCTTATATATAATATATATAAAATGGACTCCCACCTGAGATTGCAGCTGCTGCCATACCAGAAGGCTCCCGACTGCACCACCGCACAGTTCTCCTCGCTCTCGTCATTATCTCTGTCCTTGGTGCTGAACTTCTTTCCGGTGTGCTGCCTCAGGCCATCGGCAGCGTCGCCTTGGTACATGCCCAGGACATTCAGGCGATACTGCTCCGACTCGCTGCCAATGCTGAAGTGGTCGTATAGGGCATAGCGCAGCTCCTGCTTCCGATCTTGGAGCTGCACAAGCAGCTCGTAGTTGTCGCTGCTGGTGATCTCATGGAGCTTGTCCAGGCCGATGAAGAACTCACCGGTCAGAGGGCCGAAACCGATCTTGTAGTCCGCCCACTTGCGGTTGAAGGCCTCGTTGCCATTGATGCGATTCACCACCAGGGTCCAGCCGCCATCCCGGACCTTTTGGTCGCAGAACACGAAGAAGGGTTCAGAATTCTGGCGGGGTTTGATCCGGACCACGCCGTGCTGCTGCCTCATACAGTTCTCCGGCGTGCCGGAGGCGGCCGAGGCAATGCCCGGGGCCAGCAGCTGGGGCTGCACATCCAAGCTGAAGGAAGATATATGGATTATTACTTTTGAATTACAACACTTGTGGGGGAATTTTAATGATTTTGAAGTTGCAAATTGGAGTACTTTTAAAAGTTAAAAAACTTAAGACAAAACTGTTAAATTCACCGCCTCTGGTCATCTTTTGTACTCACAAGCGGGAGCCCAGGGTGGGCGAGGCCAGGGCCACCACTGGCGGACCCCCCGTCCTCCTAAGATCCGCCAATTGCTCCTGTAAAATGCCGATCTGCTCCTTGACACTGGCGATTTCTTTGTTTAGAGTTTGTATGCGAGTGGAGAGGCCACTCACAGTGGGAACGGGACAGCTGATGGCGCTCTGGAAGGATTAATTAATAAAATATTAGGGATTAGGGATTAATAAAATATAATATATTTAATATATAATATATTTATTATATATATTATAATTAAATAAAACCATATCTCAGTCCCCTTCATAGTTTCGGTGACTCCCCTTCGACTTTTGAACTTTTCCTCAGAGCATCAGGTGCAAAAAACTCGTTTAATATTCCCCTTTTGAGATATAGTATATATTTATATACTTATATAGTTGCAACTCACGGCATTTCCCAGGGACGGAGGCACCATCAGACCGCCGCCCAGGTCCGTTTGCGTGGTGGAAAGACAGGCCATGGCCATCACCAGGGCATCCAGCTGCAGCATCTGTGACATATTGGCAGTGTCGGCCACTAACCACCTACCAAGTAACTAACTAAGTAACTGACTAAGCTAAGCTAACTAGCTGCCGATCTGAGGCGCAGTGCGAATGCGAATGAGAACGCCAAAGGTCAGTGGGGGAATTAGCTTTTCACGCTGGATTGTTCATCGCATGGAAAACAAGTATGCTAAGCGGAATTAGCGAGTGTTGGGCAGTAGAAAGCACTGCAGTTAATAGAAAGCTGAGAAAAACTATAAAAGCTGAGCATATAAATTTCTAATAAAATATTTATTATAGTCAAGAATTGAGGGATTGAAGTATAAGATCAATAAAGTGCCAATAAACATATAGAATCATTAACATTCTCTCCGATTACCGTGCTCACCGCCTCACTTAACCTGCCCGCGACATCTCTGATCAACTCTAGCAGCTAGTTATTGATAGGCTCGGGAGCTGACTTAGTTAGTCAGTTGCCCCGACGAGCAGTTGCAGCTGCATTGCAGTCGCTAGCACAGATTGCGTCTGGAATCGGTGTCTACTATATACATACTATATATAAACATATATATATATATAGAGGAATCGCCTTGGGACGACACCTGGCTCAGCATGGCTCTGGAGACGCTCGTCACGGCCTTGGCCTGCCTCAGTACCGCCACGGTTAATTCCACGGACAACGTGCCGGGAAAACCGCTTTCCGTGATAATGAGAAATTCCGCAGAGCCCTTCCTATTGGCTGAGAATGTGGGTAGGGCCACTTGGGGGCTAGGAAAATGGTTATTAATTCCGTAATTCTTCTCTTTAGGGGACTGGAAGCTGTCCTGTGAGCACATTGGGAGCCCTCACAGCCCGGTAAGTTGACATAAAATAATTGTAGGAGACTTTTGGTGCTTAATTGTGGATATTTGAAGCATTCAATTTATGACAGACGAGTTGCAAAATCTAAGGAAGGAACTGGACGAGTTGCAGCAGCTGGTTGAGGAGTTCAAAACGCAGCCGAGTGACGGAGTTCCCCTGGAACCCAGATTGTAAGCTTGATTTTATAGCCAACAAAACTCGAAAGTTTATTTATGTTTCCCTTCCAGACTCCGTCCCCTGGCCGGCGGCATCCTTCAGAGCCTGCCGCCTGTCACACCCGTCGACGACATACCCAGAAATTGCTACAACGAGAAGCATGGCCAGGTGAGGATTAGAATTGCCACGGACATGGATCCCTTTTTTGTCAGCTGCGATCAGAAGGAACGGGATGGCGGCTGGCTGGTCATCGCCTACAGGTACGACGGCAGCGAGGAATTCAATCGCGACTGGGAGACCTACAAGGCTGGGTTTGGGTCCCTCAACTCGGAGTTCTTCATCGGCCTGGAGAAGCTGCATCGCCTGACCAACAGCGAGCATCACGAGCTGCTCGTGATCATGCGGAACAAGAAGGGCGAGGAGCGCTTCGCCATCTACGATCACTTCAGCATTGGCAGCGAGTCGGAGAAGTATCTGCTGTATGTGCTGGGTGCCTACAGGGGGGATGCTGGGGACTCGCTGCGCTACCATGCCGGCAAGAAGTTTACCACTTTGGACCAGGACAATGACGACAATGGTCAGAATTGCGCCAGGACCCATGCAGGTGCCTGGTGGTATGGCCGGGAGTGTGTCCAGAGGTGAGTGGGGGGATGCACTTTAATCCTTACAAGTCTATTTTGATGATTGACCTTTTTTACAGCAACCTCTTTGGCACATTTCAATCAAAGTATGCCCATGAGATTGGCTTCTTCAAGGGCATCCTGTGGAAGCCGTTCCTGCCGGGTCCCAACGGATCCCTCAGCTACGTTCGCATGCTCATCCGGCCGATCAAAAAGTCGCCCTAGAGGCGATTATTATAGTATATCAAAGACTTACAAGCCTTAGTTTGTAGAGCGAAAATTGTTTGTGGGGCATTTCTCCCATTGCCCTGTGCTTGGCTGCTTGCAAACGGGTTTTAATTATTGCAATTAATATATATATTTCGCATTAAGCGATGTTCAATTAATTGGTATACAATACAAGGGGCTGGGGCACTTGGGGGATAATAATGCTGCTCATTAATGGCATATTATAATGAGAAAATTCGCTCTGCTCATTTGCATACAAAGCGTTCTGCCGTCGGAAAGGGGTGCCTGGGGGTGGCATGGCGGCTTTTGCGGTGGCAGCTTTGCTAAGCAACTGAAATTGTTTTCTCTAAAAATAAGCACACAGAGACCTAGAGCGAGAGCGAGGCGTTCCATATGCATTTGCCAATGCTAATGATATCGAACCGTTTCGTCCGCACTGCGTATACGTAATGCCGGTACACGGGGCGTATGCGTAATGCGACTGTCATTGCCACCTATCGCATCCCCGCAAATGCCTTTCTGCTCTTGCTCCTTTTTCGAAAGAAATACGAGTGGAAGAAAACTTTGACAGGCAACGGAATAAATTTCATAAATTTCATACGGAGCAATTGAATGTGGGAAGCGGAGGGAGGGGGGAGTTGACGGGGAGTAAATAAGCCCCTGTGCAATTGTGTGCCAAATTCAATAAATAACAAGTGAGACCGAGTCTCGGAGAGTAGAGTGAATAAAGCCAGGCATTGAATGCTCTTATTAAGGGTATCTTTTTGATGGTAAAATCTACTTCAAGTCACTCGCTTTCATTACTTAAATATTTCTAATCTGCTAGCTTGTTTACTTAATAATACATAAATCAGAAAAAAACCAATTATTAGCCAAATGTTCGGTTTATGAATAATAAGAAATAAGTAAATTAATTTCCATTGAA
The DNA here is from genome assembly GCA_008042485.1 of Drosophila mayri. Lineage (NCBI taxonomy): Eukaryota > Metazoa > Arthropoda > Insecta > Diptera > Drosophilidae > Drosophila > Drosophila mayri. The sequence goes on from VNJN01006801.1 coordinate 93,672, forward strand.
TTTCCCTATAACTTTTCTTTTATTTTAAGTAATAACTTTTAGTTAGACTTCCCAAACACAATCACATAGCTCATATGCCCAAAATACACTCAGTTCTCGGCTTCCCGGCTCATTGGCGGACATGATAGTAAATAAATTTGCCCCGAACTTTTTGACAGAGTCTGAAAATATTAAACAAAGCACACGATTCCGCAAAACTCGGCTGACAATGAAATGTTGGCCCAAAGGCTGGGTGTTGGAGCTACTTCATCAAGTTGCGCCACCTCAACTTCAACTTCCACTTCCACTTGTTTGGCCTTTGTTTCGATTGTGTTCCTTTCTTTATTTTTGTCTTGTTCTTTTTTTGTTGTTGTTGTTGCTGTTGTTGTGTGTGTTCTTGTGTTTTTTGAATTTTCATAAAACTTTTGCTCGTTTGCCGCTAATAAATTATTTTCGGAGGAAAAGTTGGCTCCTGGCCGGAGCTGCGAGCTCTAAGCTGTCCGCAGAAGGGACATTTCTCTGGGGAAGGACTTCGATACCGATTCCGCAAACTGCATATTGTCCTGGATTTTGGGACATTACAATTCTCGTTTGCTTCGCGCTTGTTATTCCTGTGTGTGCGCTTTGTTCATAAATAATTTGCGCCACAACTCAATTTCATGAGCGTAAATCACTGTGTGGTCACTGGGCACCCCGGCTCCTTGCCGCTTGTCTCCTGCCATTGTTCCTGTCTCTCAGTTTCTGTCTCGTTTCCTTTCAAATAATTCCCGACTTGCCCGACTTTCCCGACTTGAGTCGGCTTTATTCCACGTTGTTTTCCTTGCCGGCCATTTACCATACAATTCCTTATTTATGTCCCGGCCAGCGAAAGTTTTTCTTGACCCCACCCCCCCCTGGGGGTGGACCTTGTCTCCTTTGATGGCAGGACATACAGGACTGTCGTCCTGTGACTTTGTTGTCTTATGTGTGGCACTGGGAGGGGTGTTAAATCAACACAAAGTTGCGACAAACTTTTCAATTGGCTTGACAAATATAAAGAAATTTACAATATCGTTGGGCAGGCGCAAAAAAAGGGACAATGGACTTGGCAGGACAATCAAAATTCGACTGTATCACGCATTATATATGTCCTTTCGTCATAATAGAAGTGATTTTTCTTCCTTGAGTTGAAATAAAAAGGAATTCTTTTGAAGAAGAACAAGTTTTATGGATATATGTACAATTAGTGTTGGTTTTATTTTAAATAATAAATAAATAGCTTTAAATATAAATAGATATAGACAGTAAAAGCCCCTAAAATCCCTTAAATAAATTTAAACATTCTGTTGTAAAGTTCCACAAACTTAAATATTATTCCCACAAAATAATAATCTTGAGTATGTAACAATTACACCCGTGGCTCCATGATTTATCAACCATTAAATAAGGAGTTCCGTGAGGAAATCCAACAATCCTTGGCAAGCCAAGACGGAAATCGTCACTTGATCGTCCTTCGGGGAAAGTTTTCTTGACTCTTCCGCCATCCTCATCCACCACTCCCCCGGGGAGGGGTGGCTAAGTGTATGCAACAACACTTTAATGCCCTGATACACATTCCGCACATGAAGTTGCAATAAAAACAACATTACACTAAATTCTCATATTTCTCTGGCTCCCCGCCGCCACGCAGCTTGTTTATTTCCAGCCCAAAAAAGGCACAGAGTGCGGGGGGAAAGCAGGAGAAAACGGAGAAAAGCGGATGGAAGGGTACTGTACTGTACTGGCTGATTTTCCCCTTCAGAGCGGCAACAATAAATTGCAATTCCAAGTCACTTAAATTGCAACAAATAACAGGAGGCAGCTTGACAGGGAGAGAACGCAAGCTGAGCAGCAGCCCCGTGAGATGTCAACGTGTTAAGGGCTGACAAAGGACGAACCGAAACCGAAGCAAGGAAGGGGGCACGCACGGGTTAAGGGGAGCGGTGCCGGGGGATTAACCCGGAAGGAGGCTGTCATTCCGCTTACCTTGGGTTCGTCATTACGAGGTTCTTACAGCGTTTTACAGATCGCAGATAAAATTACGGAGGGTAATTTGTATATTTTATTTACATTTGGCATTCATTTTGTTTTTGATTTTAATAAAAGTTTATTAATTTTTAAGCTTAGAATATTATATATTGTTTTTATTTATAGCGTTCTCCCTGCCATAATAACTTACTGTCTGTAAAAGTCGGAGCCTTGTTTCCTTTTACTTCATTCTCCCTTCGTTGCCTTTGTTGCCATTCCATTTGGTTTATGTTTTGCCATTTCTGTTGCCACTCACCAAAGGCAATAGCGAAATTCTGCAACAAAATGTGTCAACTCTGATGCATGGAGGAGGAGCTTTCACCCAGACATCGCCTTAGAAAACTTGGCTCTTATTGCATTTTGGCCAAACACAACAGTTTTTATGACCGCCTCTGACTCTGATTTATTTAAATAGAGAATTATGCTGTCCCTCCCCCCAGTCCCCCCGTCCCTCTGCAATATTTAAATAGATATAACTATTAAATTTTATTTAAATGTGCATTTGCTTTTAGCGACGGGACACAAAAACGGAATGAAGTGCATTAAAAATGCATTTACAGCGAGAACCGCAAATGGCGACAGGTGTGGTCAGGTAGCTGGGGTCATGTGAGGTCACGGGGACTAAGCCAGAAAAAAAGGAAAGCCAAATAATAATATCTAGGCAGATGCCATTAGAAAGAGTAAAAATACTCGAAAGGGATTAGCATATGAAATAAGTAGAAACAGTCGCAGAAACTATTATGTAGGAGAAATATCAGAGCCTTAAAAAAATATAAATAATCAATATAAAAAATATAAACATAAATAATAATATTTTTTATATTAGTTTTTTATTTTTAAATTTTTAAAATTGTATTCTTTGGTTACCAAATTCCAGTGTAGTCACAGGGATTAATATTTGTATAGTATTTGAACATAAGCACTGTTTGTTCACGTATTTAATGAATTCAATTTAATTTGTTTTGCAGCTAAACATTCCCCACAAATAAATAAGCGGCCGATGTTGGTCTTTTTTTTTTTTTTTGCTCGCCATTTTTGGCCAGCGAAGCCTGAAAGTTGGCTTCAATTAGTTGACGGATCAACTGGAACTAACCCCCAACTTTCCGGGCAAAAAAGTCACCACCCAGCCCCGCCCTTGTTTCCACAGTTCTAGCCCCCATTTCTCCTCTCCTTTCAACTGGGTTTTTCTCCGTTCTTCATTTTTTGTTGTTTTGTTTTGTTCCTCTGTTATTTTTTTGTTTGCTTCTTTTCTCTTTGGCCAGAGTGGCCTCTTAATTAAAACGAAATGTTCACAGCCGCTTGGGCAATTCAGTTAGTTTCAATCTTCCCGCTCACCTGGCCAAGCCCTGCCCTCCCCCCTGCTCCTTTGTTCACCCCACTACCGGCACATAACTCATAACGATTCGGTCAGCCAAAACTGCTGAAACTGAAAAAATGGCAAACAGAAGCCCAAAAAAATTGGTCAGGCTAAGCAGTCTCGCCTCCCCCCTAAAAAAAAGGGGGGATGAGAAAATAAAAAAAATATAAAAAATAGGAAAAAGAGCAAGAATGGAAGCTGGCATCGGAATGCCAAAGTCTGTATATCCTTCCAGTTTGTAGTTCGATCTTTCGGAATCGATTTCTTTGCCTAAAAAGGAAATAATTTTTGTATGTAAAGCATAGGTTTTTGCTGATTTGCAGAGAATTACTTGATTTTGTAATCTAAAATTAGCTCAAGATCATAACTATAAATTGATTGCCCCAAAAAAGGGTATCACAATGCAACTTTATGCGTGTGGCCCACACAGAGAGAAAGCGGTAGGGGATTCCCTGGTTTTTTGCGCTGCAAGAGGGCAAAAAGCTAAACAATGACAGCTGCAGCTGACGTAGAGGGGAAAAGGGGGGGTGGCTAAAAAAAAGAGGGGTTTCCCCGGCATTTACTTACGGTCGAACGCACTTCATCTGGAAACCATAAAATTGAAAAATACTGCAGCGAACAAGGCAAGGCGAGGAGGCGATGCGCGGATGAGGCCATGGCAATGACGATGCCGATGATGGTTCGTCTGGGGTCTGGAAGGGGCTGAGGGGCTCCTGGTCCTAGCCCTGGTCCTGGGGTTTGGTTTTAAACCGCACAAAAGTCATTTGAGCGCCGTCGTTAACATGTCACACACACAAGCGCACACACAGGCACTTGCGAGCCGGCAAACAATGCATTTGTGTCGGTGATGGCAGCATAAGAGGGCACAAACTATCGTTAGACCGTTAGAAAGGGATTTAAAAAATTTTATATATTTTTTTATATATATAATTAAAATAATTTTAGATATTAACTTTATATCTCTTGTTTTTGGTCAATGAAAATAGCCTAAAATAATATTTAAATATGCCATAATTAGGCAAAGATAATTTGCTCTTTAAATATGAGTCCAAATAATGTATTCTCTTAAAAATACAATGCACTTATTGTAAATTAGTAAAAAAAATAAGGGGATTATGTTTACCTCTTACTGATACAATTATTGCCCATTAAAGGAATTAATTTTAAGTAAATTGATCTCAAAACTATCCCTAAGTGCTCTGTGTGGGCAGCTGTGTTTTGTTCAATTACAAAACACACATTCATGTCCCATTAGTTTGCCATCACTGACGCGTATATTCTGTATTTTACCACTGGCCAACAATGCGGCCAACATCATTGCCATCGCCACCGTCATCATCGTCGTCATCAGCAGCAACAGCAGTTGGCCCTTTCTTTTGGCTTAGACTGCTCCTTCTCCTATGACTTTTGACCCATGCCCTCCTCGTTTACCCTGCATGAGGGGGTAGAAGAAAGAAACCGCAAAATGCGCGGGCCACATGTCCATTTGGAACGCTTTTCATTTGGCGATCGCAACGCCCACCGCCTCCGCTTAACCCCTTTGCGGAGACCCTTCCCCGCTTCACATATACGACTTTGTTCATTTCGTTTGTTTTACAATAACAACAAAGGATGCTGGAAAGTGCGCTCATAATTAAAATGTTTGGCAAAAAACACAAAAAAAAAAGAGAAAGAAAACAAAAAGAATAAGCGGCTGCCAAATAGGAAATGAAAGAAAGAAAACGTTTGCCGGCTAAATGAAATGTTAACGGCGAACGGCAAATGTTAATAGCAGCCATTTCTCTCTACCGCCCCCCGCCCCATCTTTCTCCTTAACTCTTTATCATTTCGTTCGTTATTCTTGTTTTTTTGTTTTTGTTTTCCCCTTTAGCCACAAGCTCTGGCGGACAACGAAGAATTCCAGTTTATTATCTAACGACAGGCGAAATGGTTTTGAAATTTACATAAATTTGCAGAATTTTTTTGTAACGGAAGGAGGATTTTGAAACATGCTGCAAAGGATTGAAATTATTTTTAAAATGTTTAAGTTAATTATTTTATCAATAAATTACTTTTACTTGCTCCCTAGTTATTGATATTTATTTTCCCCATAACTTCTACACAAATATGTAAAACCAAACAAATTAATAAGATTTTAATTGCATTTCCCTTGACAAATGAACTAATTTTACATTACTTTTCCACTGGAAAAGTGTCCACAAGGGGAGTGTAGAACTTACCTTAGATTATGGCTGCCAACCAACCATTTTTCATACCCTTGTCGACACACACCCACCACACACAGAGTGCTGTGGAGATTTACCCCTAGCACACCGCAGGAAAATGCAATTGTTTGTTCTATTTCGCCGGGATTTTCACCACTGTTGCCCAGTCCCTAGTTCACTTTTCCGCCCCGGTTGTTGTTTCTTTGTGAGCATTTTTACATTTGTCGGCTATGCGAGCGCGTAATTAATTTCCCGCTGCTATTATTTGCATTGCAATCACGGCAAAAACAACAGCAAGAAAAAAAGAGCAGAAAAAAGAACCAGCCACGACAATGCGAGCCGTTGGCATTTTTAATTACTTGCATGAGAATTAATTATGAAAATGTTGGCGGTGGCTGGCGGAGAAAATTGCTAAGCTCGCTGGCCACAATGATGGCAACTAAGAGCCTGCTGCTTGCTGGTGGCCAAGGAAAATGGCAAGAGAAAGTCATAATATGCCAATATGGGAAGATCGGTAAAATGAAAGCGGATCTAAGAAATAATAATAGTTTTGGGTTATATTTTAGTGGCAAAGTAAAAGCAATAAACGTATATTTTAAGCATTAAAAAATCAAGAATTTTATGTGTTAAACAGTAAAGCTTATTAATTATTTAATACTTTTAGTAGTTATGCTTTCCAATACGGTCCTTATTTCAACATCCTCCTTCTTCCATTTCTCCCGCTTTTCATCTCAACTTTCTCCTGGCTAATTGTTTGCCGGCAAATAAAGGCAAACAAAGCCAGTGAGAAAACAAATCGAGAGCTTTCACTTCACTCATTAGCATATCAATTAAACGCAACACGCACACTGAAATGTACACCAACACCACGAAGACCAGGACTAACTTTTCTTTGATGAAACTTTATCCAGACGCACACGCACACATGCACACACAACCCACGCACACACTACCACACGCACACGCACACGCACAGGCACACATGTCGTTAAGGCCAAAGCTGTTTGTACACAGTTTGACTTTTATTATTTTAGTTAAACTTCTTTGGCCCGCTCTCCTTGAGGAGAAGGCGAAGGCAGGGGAACAGGCACACGGGGCCGAGGATGAGAGTGCTGAACCCAAATCAAAGGCAGGACATGTCAAGTGTGTGTGAGTGTGTGAACGAATTCGAGTGGACCCTGTATCCTTAGTGCACCTTGTGTGGCTTTGCACATACACTTATAAATTTAAATGAAGTTTATTAATTTAAACAAAAACTAATTATTATTATTATTAAAAATATGATTTGAATTCTTGTTTATTATCAAGATTTTTAAGGATTTTACAGTTTCTTAACTTCAAAATTATATTATAAAAAAATACTCTGAGTGCTGAAAAGTATAGTTAGTATAGTATTATAGTTAAAAATATACATACAATTACATATACTTAAGCCTCCTTTAATAAATAATAAAATTAAATAATTAATAAATTTAATTTCCTATTTTTATTACAGTTCTCCTGTTACAGAACAAAAACATATGAATATTATTAGTTTCCTTTCGGCTGGACCACCCTAGGCACCGGCTCATATGTGTGCCTTCTAAGATGTCTTATGGGCTTTCGGTGGGCCCGGCTTTATTGATATCCTGGCCGGCCATCGTCGGCCTGCCTGTCGTCAGCTGCCAGGCGAACTTAATGCCAGCTCCGTCTGTCTAAGCTGTCCAGCTTGAGTCCAGCTCCTGTCCATCCTGTCAGCATCCCGCTGCCAGCGGCCTGTTTTGTTCGTCCATTGGCCACTAATTCATCAAATTTAGCTCAAAACTGAAGATTAATGACATACGTGTGGCATATTACGAAACTTGGTGACTTGATGAAATTTATTATTATGCCCCGGGGCCAGGTCCGCACTTTAATCCTGTCGCCGTCGTAAACCCGAGTTTATGCCCGAACTAATGCCGATTGTTGCAACTCCTTAGCTTTAGTCGTAAAGCCGTGCCCCCAACCGGAAGGTAATTAGTTTCGGAAACAATCAGCCCTGACGCACTCTGATTGGATTATATTGGTGGAAATACTTAAGAGTTAAGAATTGGGAAAGAATGTTGGTAGTAAGATCACAATAAGGATTTTTTTTAATAATATTACGATATATTTCTATTGTTAATTAGTTAATTTTTTTGGTAAAATTTTTCCGAATTAATTTAAAAATCAAGTTTAACTTGAGACAAACTTAACTTGTAACATAAATTAATTAAGTCAAATTAAGAACTTCCTTTGAGTCTTTAAACTATGAAAAATACAACTGAAGAAACATAAAGCATAAAATCTATTTAATGGAAAATATTCTCCTCTTTTGACTGTTACCTTGGCTCGGAACAGACGGATATTTACCCACAATGGCCATGGCGAACACACATATTTCACTTGTCTAACGATGTAACCAATAAAAAATGCATGCTCCTAGAAAAAATCAACCTGCCAGGCAAACTCGGAGACAGTTGGTCAGCCAACCCAGGGAAAGGGTGTTGTGGGGAGAGGGGAAAATGGGCGGTGGGAAAATGTGGAGCGAGCAGGGCCAAGTGACAGTTTGCCAAGTGGTCAGCAGAACGAACTCCGTTGCATCTTAAAGATGCTTTCCAGTGCTGTCACCGAGCATGTTGAGTGCTGGCCGGTCTCTGGCTTTTCCGCCCAGCCTGCATTTTCCCCCTTTGACAGGGGGGAGTGCCTGACACGCTGCACTTTTGGCCATATTTTATTTTCCAGCAACGTCGCAGTCGTGCTCGTTCCGATATTAATGATGGAATTCCACCGGGAAGACAACCGACTTCAGACAGGATAATTCCAGCAGCAGGACACAGCCAATTGATGGTGGGTTATCCCCGTAAGCGAGAACATGCCACCGGAAGCAGAGTGCAATAATTAAAATGTACTACTATGTATACAAATAATGGAAAGTGTTTGTTTTTGCAATGAAAACTCTTGCCTAACTCCTTTAATTCCTTTTGGTATTTCTCGTTGTTCGGGGGTTATTAACCCCTTAAACCGAAGCTGTGAATGTGTGAATAATGGGTTATTTGCTCCTTCAATCCCCTGCCAAATCAAAAGGACACCCTGTCTCTCGCCCATTTTGCTAATGATGCGGCAATCTGTCCTTGGCTAGCTCATGAAATTAGGCACGAATGTCCGGTGAGGCAGGAAGAGTGCCATCGGGAGTGGGGCTGCGAGAAGTCCACAGGTAGGCCTCGGCCTCTGCCTAATGCCAGGTGATTTGTTAGACTCCCCTTCCTTCCGTTTGTTTTTTGCGACCTTTGTCCCAGGAGCTTGTTTAGCCCGGCAGGACTGCTAAGGCATTCACCTGAAAAATTCCGCAATGCCAGGGACACGACCCCAGCGGCCATCTCCGGTTTTTCGGCTGGCCGGACGGACTAGCCCCACTCCCCTCCCCGGCCACTGGCACTTCGCATTTCCCACTTTCCATTGGCCACTTAAACCCCCTTTCGCCCACACACAGCCGACAAATTTGCATGCCATTTGTCGTGAATTTCATTTAAGATTTATTTAAATTTTTGGGGGAGCTGCGTGCGAACTTTTGGCCGCATCATTTTCACATCTTTTAAAGGTTGTTTTCCCCCTCCACCCAATTCCCTCCCCCATTGTTTTGTTTTACGGCGTTGATATGATAATTTGCTTACTTGCTTGCTCAGCTAACCGTTTTTGTTGTTTCGACCCTTGTTGTTTGTTGGCTAATGCTGATGCGGTCTATATGGTGGCCAATATCAGGGAACAGTGGGTTGGGTTTTCAAAAGTTCTTTGAGGAAAGTATGCATTATTTTTTGTATTACTTTAAAATATAAATATTACAAAGTTAAGGGCTCTTTGGCTTTGAAATTCTTAATAAATTCGAGTGTTGATTTCCTTAAGAAAATATTAAATATTTAAAATATTTATATAAACATATTTCAAATAAAGTAAAATAATAATAAATATTAATTGTATATTGTTGAAATATTTATAAAGTTTAATTATTTAAAATAAATAAAAATAAACAAAGATATAAATTTAAATGCATACATATAAAGTGGCTTATATTATGTCCTTGTAATAAATGTTCCATCAGTAATACATATCTAATAACATTTTTATATTTTGAATATTTTAATTTGTTTTACATTGAGTACTAAGCAATTTCTTTATTCTTCCTGCAATATGCTTTAAATTATTTAATTTAAGAATTATTCCTATTTTAAAACCGCCAAAAATAAGCAAGATCTTGCTATGCGACATAGATGAATCGAAATAAATTTAATGCTAATGCCCAGCAAAGAAGCTGCTGCTCCCAGGAGGCTGAGAAAATAAAAAGGAACACAGGAGCAGGAACGGGAGCAGGAGCAGGAGCAGGAGCTGGAGCAGGAGCTGGAGAAGGTGAAGTACGAACTGCAAACAGCTTATTTTGCATTTGAGTAATGTGCCTTAAATTATTTCAGAGTGTAGGCCACATCTCAGCGGGCAAGTGTGTGTGTGTGTGTGTGAGGGGTGTGTGTGTAATTAATGTGGTTGTCTGTCTGGCTTCCCAGGACACCCTCCCACACCCAAAGTCGCCGCCTGGCCATTTGCCTTTGGTTACACTTTATTTCGAATTATTTGCACATTTGCTGCCTTGGCGCGCTTTTCCTTTTCGCCGCCGCCGTCGGAAAAACACAAACACCAACATTATTTTCACATCATTTAATTTAATGCATGGCCAGTGGTGCGGGTGGGGGGGCGGCTCGCTCTCAAGAGGCGGCGGCGTATTAAAAATATGGCCAAGCTCGTTGTTTGCCTTTGTTTTACATTTTATTTCACTTGTTGTTGCCTGCCTGCCTACCGTCTTGCCAGTCCTGTAGCCTCTCACCTCCCACCTCTCACCTGTTTCCTCTACCCCCCCTACCACCCTCCCCCCTTGGCAGCTAATAAATGCCAAAGCAACGCGAAGAACAAGGCACTAAAAATTTGTACAAAACAAGCTCGATGACAGGGCCAGGGCGGCGGCCAAAACAGTTTTGAAAACTGTAATTATTTTAAGGGATTCTTTATGCTAAACAGCAGCAAGGCCCCGACTCTCCCCCCCGAAGGAGGCCACAAAGGGGTGGGGTGGAGTGTGCCCCGGAAAAGCTGTGTGTGTCTGTGGCTGTGTCAGGTGCAAAGTGGCAACGACCTAGCAATGAATAATTACATTTTAATAGAGTGTCCAAGGGAAGTGTTTTAAAAACACAACGCCTACGAGGGGCATTAAAAAAAAGCAAAGGAAAATGGGGAGTTTCGGTTTAGTGCTCCTGCATTCCAGGCTTAATTTAAGGCCAGGTTAATTACTGAAACCCTTAAAGTTGATACTTTGCCATTATTATTATTGTGTTTTCAATTTGTTGGCTAACCTTTTGGCCCGCTTTACAGCATTTTCTGGCATATGTTGGGGCAAACGTTATCATTCTTCTCCTCTCTTGGCTGACGTAATAAAATTTTAATACAATTTTCGTAGCACAGATTTGGCCGCCATAAAGCGGCAGCGCATAATGAGTGGCCCTGTCCTGGTCCTGCAGGACCCTCACTTCACCCTCACTTCACCTCACCTCACCTCAATTTCACCTGTCCTGGCTGGCAAATCATTTTACGGTTATGGGGTCGCGTCGACTGGCCGCATTTGAATAACCATAAAACACTTTGTGCCGCAGGGGTGGGTCTGCTGGAGGGGGGTGGATGGATGGAGGGATGCAGGACCTGCTGGCTACATTGGGGGGCTACATAGGTAGTCAGCATCAGGTGCGAATGGCCACCAAATCCAATGAATGTCAATGATGTCGATGTCGTTCGCACAAATGGCAGACGATGCGAATTTATGTCGAACATAATACAATTTTCCGACACACACACAGAGACATATGGCACACCCAAATAAGCACTGAGAGAAATATAATATTAGATTTTTAATATTATTTTAAAACATGTGTGGATTTTTTAAATGAAGAATCGTAATGATAATGATAACAAAATATTTATCTTAATTTAGAATTTCTTTAAATATTTCAAATAAATTCCTTTGCTAAATGAGAACTGATAATTGATTAAATAATTTAAGAATTAAATATATTTTACCTTTGGCACACCCAAATAAGCACTGAGAGAAATATAATATTTGATTTTTAATATTATTTTAACACATGTTTGGATTTTTTAAATGAAGAATTGTAATGATAATGATAACAAAATATTTATCTTAATTTAGAATTTCTTTAAATATTTCAAATAAATTCCTTTGCTAAATGAGAACTGATAATTGATTAAATAATTTAAGAATTAAATATATTTTACCTCATTTATTTATACATATGCTCTAAAATATTCCCCATTTTTTCCCCACTGTACCTGACAACACACACACCCATAAATATATTTATAAATATGTGTATGTAGATCGGAAAGCCTGTTTGTTTGGCCACCAAATTGTGTATTTGCCCACGGCTTTATGCTGGCGTTATCCGCGCTAAGATAAGCTCCATTATCGGCCAAAGGCCTTTGTGTAATGCCCGCTTCTGTGTAGCTATCTCTTTTCTTTTCTCTTTCTGTCTCTCTCTTTTCCTCTCTCTTTCTATTATCTTGCTTTCCTGCTCTGGCTGTCATGCAAATACACTGATATACATGTGTCCTGGCAGATGGGATTTGCGGAGTGCAGTGCGGCCATTCCGATATCCACTTTGGGGATTCCCCGGCTAAGCCCTAGAAGAGCAGCAAACATTTTCACCATCGACAGGATGGCCAATGGGATCCTGGTAGGGATATTGGGTAGGAATAATAGAAATCCTTTTGCAAGTTTCTGGCAAATTACCAGAGACCTCGGATCGTAAATTTAAGTTGGAGTAACGCTTTCAAGATTATATTAAAGCTGATATTTATATTATTTATTTTATTAAACAATATAGATGCTGATTTCTATTCGAAATATGGAATTCCCCCTGACTTCCTTCAACTGCTTAATGGCATTAACCCTTCCATTTTACCATTTAGCCATTGTTAAGCAAACAGCCAGGAAAAAAGGTTAAACGAATTTTAAAAAATCAAGAAAATAAAAGAAATATGTTTATGAAACCGAAGCTGAATACAAATAAAATAATTATGCGTTCTGCTAACCCCCCACCACCCAATGATTTTCCCGGCTGATTGTCGCCACCCTTGAGCCGTCCCGACTCTCACCTGAGCGGCTCAAAAAGTTACAAAAGTCTTGGCCGGCCACAGAAATCAAACTCATGAATAAACAAAAACCGGAAAAGCCAAGGAGAAAGTTATTAGTTTCCCCGCCAGACGACGACCACGTCGACGGGAATTCGAGGTTGGAAAATCAGGGGGAACCACCGCCTCGGTCCGCTCAAGTGTTGCACAAACAAGAGGCGGCCGAAATTAAATGAAAGCCTGGGAGAAGAGTTTTTCCAGCAGTCGAGATGAAAGCGAGACAGATTCAAATGAAAATATTCTAATTTTTTGCCAAATTTCGGGGGAATGAAATTGAAACTGTGGCTGGGACGACGAATTAATTGAAAATATTTTACATTTTCCGCGCTGCCCCCCGTGAAGTATGCCACACTTTTCCAGACTCTTTTCCGTGTATTTAGCGGGGGCCTCTGATTACAAACCGGTATTCGTTAAGGAAATTAGGGTGTATTTGCGAGCAGTGTATTTGAGTTTTATATTTATATATAATTTCTTAAATCATTAATATTTAAGAATTTATTTTTATTTAATTCGGAGAACTGAAAGGCAATGAAATTTATACCTTTGCCGAAATAAATAATTTCCCTAAAATATTTATAAAAACATATGCACACAAATTTAATAATAATGTAAAAAAAATTAAAGTAAAATTTGGTAAAGGAAATAATTAATAAACTAGTTTTGAAAAGTTGCAAAAATTAGTTAAATTTTAGAATAAATTCACGACTTACTTCTTTCAGCAAATTTCTTGAGTTTTTCATTGAGTTTTTCTATTATTATTCATAATAATTATGGGAGAATTGCTTTCTATTTTTAATTATATTTACATAGAATCCTGCATTTATTTATTTATTCCCAGATACCCCTTTCTAAATTTTTATTAATGGGTAACCCCCGCGCCGCCATTTCATTGTCTTGGTCTTTGATTTCGATGCCGGGCAACCGCAGGCCTCCAAGGATCTGAGGGCGTTCCTGGCCGGCTTCTAGAGGCCCAATGTTATGGCCAAAAATTCCAAGCATTGCCTTAAATGCGCTTTGATTGCGTATTTGGCTCGAAGGAGAATTCCTTACCGGCCAGTGCACATGGAACGTGGTCGAGGGGGGGGGGATCTTAGGAATAACCAAGGCAAAATGTATTGGTTAATTGGCATTTCAGTCATTTCGATGCCGGCATTCGGCACAAATCCTGGGCTTGTTCTGGCCTTTGGCTCTTAAGTTTCTATAACCTATATCCCATATCCATTTATCAGGTATGGAAAGACAATGGACAGTCCGGAGATTAAAAGTTGCAAATGCCCAAAAGCAGTAGGAATAATAGACAAAAAAAAAGCAAACGAAATGAATGGTGGAAAATGTGACACACAGGGAAATCGTCTCGCGACGGCTGCATATATACCCTCCCAAGATTATCCACTGGCTTTTCCCGTGGAAAACAAGGAGAGAGTGTAGGGAAAACATGATGACAGTCCTTGTGGCTGGAATCAAATTAAAATGCTGCAAAGAGCGGAAAATTATAACAAACGGAGCGGCGGCGGCGGCGGCGCGTGGGAAATGCCGGGGGCCACAAGGGAAATTGTTGCAGCGCAGATAGAAAGAAAACATGGGCACATACTCGTGCACGGCAAGAAAAGTGGGGGAAAAGTGGAACCCAAAACTAGATATTTGTATGATATATCCTTTAGAGCAGACAAGGTTTATATTTGCTAGTTTTCTCTTTCGAATTATAAGGTGGAAATGCATGCCTCTTCTTCTCAGTGCACAAATACACTCATACTCACACGCTGACAGGCCGTTGGCAGCGCATTATGAAGGAATTTCACACAAAAAACAAAAAAAAAACGAGGAGGATAATAAAAAAACAGAAAGGCTGGACAAAAAACCGGGCGAAAAACGGAAAAGCGGCGGGGACAAAGTGGAGGAGGATTGGGCAGAATGGGAACAGGAGCCGCAGGCTCATTGACAACATCTTGCAAACGGATTAAGAGCAAAAACTCATTAAAATTATGTTGGCCATGCATTAAATGCAATTCAATGCAGGCAGACCTTGTCCTCCTCCTGCACCTCCTTTTCTGTCCAATTCAGAATTCGTCTCCTGTTCCCGCTTCTCCGACGCTCTTCCGCCCATTGTGCCAGCGGCGCCAGGACACTTAATGCGGCCTTTGTTGAGCGTTAAATACAGTTTTGGCCAATGGCCACGGAAAATGGAGCAGGCATTTTCCGGGCATCGGTGTATGTAATACTTCTCAGGTGCTTGCAATGCCGAAAATGCTACAAACTTGAGGTTTGTGTAGGGGATTTTTATTAGAAAAGGAAAAGGACAAAGTATAAAATAATGCCAGCAAAGAGTTGAGTTCTAACTAAAACAAAATAGAGAAATAACTTCAAGGTTAAATAAATTAAAATTCTTATTAAATATCTTGAAAATATCTCTTACTTAATTTCTATTATTAACTCTCTATAAGAGCTAGGAAAATGACCGGAAAAGTGACCTACAAATTCGCTATTTTAAGTAGAAATCAAAAGCAATAGACTCGCCAATCAGCAATGGTCAGTGGTCCATCGCCCAGCCAACCGCAAATCCCTTAACACATTTGTCAACACTTCGTCATTGTCACAGAGGCTGGCTTTTTGAGCAAACATTTAATACACTCGACCGGACTCGGGACACTTTTCGTTTTGGCCCCTTTTAACCCGAACCCGAGCCCGAAGCGACCAGGAACTGGGACTGCGGACAACGGACAACGGACAACGGACTATGGAGACAGGACTCGCTGGTGGCCCCCGGAGGAGCCAAAACAAATCAACAGCGATGAGCACAAATGGCAGCAGCCATAACAACTCTATCAAGCTTATTTCGATGGCCAAACAAAACACATTGGACACACAAACAAGGAACCCGAAAGGGGGTGGCGAGGGGTGAACAAACCCCAGAAGGACAAAGGACAGTTTGGCATTTTGACAAACTGTGTCAATAGCATTTTTATTTGTGTCCAATTTGTTGGTTGGGACAAACATTGTGAAGTTCCCTCTAGGAGATGGCCGAACTTGAAGGCTCGTGAGTCACGAAGGACGAAAAGGAAAACAAAAAGGATAAATTATTTATTTTTTATTAAATATGCCATAATTTTGTATGTAAAAGATTAGCTTTGAGAGCAATTTGGTATTTATATTCCTTGAATTCTTCTTACTTACTTGGCTTATATCCTTCTTTTTTGCTTTCCATCTCTAAGCCAACTCAAGCTTCTCCTTCCTGCCCGTATATATCTATATCCTGTATCCTCGAACTGTGTCCTGGCAGTTTTCAAAGCCATTTACAGCGTTTAAAGTTAACAAGCGAACAAATAACAAAAAGTCAACAACATTCCCGCCCATTCTCATTCTCATTCTCCCCTCCTATATCCTGAGCCCCTTTTGGTGCCACGCCCCGCCCACCGCAAGTGTCAAAAATGTGTCGTCCTGTCCCCAGAAGGATCATCGTTTCAATTTGTAAAGGTTCACTGCTGTCGAGGACTTTATTTGAATTGCTGGCTGAGACGTTGACCTGCCAGCGACCTTCACACAACCCCGCTGCGCTTCCTCGCTCCCGCTTGTATTGAAGGACCCCTTCGAGCAGGAATACAATCAGAGATACAAGCAGGAGCCGCCGGAGGAGTAGGGCCCCGTCCACATCCTGTTTAATGTTCATTTCTTACGGTTTGTTAAGTTCTTCAAATGTGTCAGTCCTTGGCCCAGAAACGCTTTGTCTTCAAACTGGCTTGGCCTTTCTTCTTTCTTTTTTTTTTTGCCCAGACAAATGAATATTAATTCGGAGATCGAAGATATATACGTAACTGGAATTAATTGCCAGGTAAAGCTGCCAAAGCGGGGGAGGAAGGGATGGGAAAGTGCAACTAAGAGTTGCACCTAATGACGTACTCTGGCTATAAAGACTTGGCCGGAATCTGTGGCGTTTCTTTGGCTTCTACCAGCTCATTATTGGGCCCGGGGTTTTACCATCACTCCTTGGCCCGGGAAATGAGAGGAGAGGAAAACTAAATTGAAATTAATTAACCCGCCAAATGGGGAGCTGAAGCAAGAGCCAGGCTCTAGGCAGACGTCACTCAGAAAAGAGTGGCAGGCAGGGGCACTGAGGGAAATTTGTTGGTCTTCTTGAAATGTATAAAAGAAGAAAAAAATAAATATCTTAAGTATTTCATATATGTTTTAATAGTTAAGAAAAAAACTTAATTTAATACATTTTAATATATAAATATAAACTACATAATTTTGCATATATTTATGATAGAAGTTAGCCTCAGAATAAGGTTTTCAGTATTTTCACAAATTTGCAAATAATCTTCATATATCTCTAAGCTATTTCCCATATTTGTTTTTCCAATTTTTCCCCGCGTAAGTGAGAGTTCTCGTCAGACGGAAATATTGCAGCCGGCGACAACCTCCAGGCGGAGTTCATCTTCGCTCCTCGAGTGCCTTTTGCCTTTAGCCTTGTGAAAGGGGGGAAAGGATAGGCAAGGGAAGGCAGTCGGGCGGCAACCTCATATCATTTACAGTCAGTTTATTTAAGCGCCTGGCATTGCCAGGACCAAGGATGCCATATTTCGCCCCAGTCGTTGTTGTTCTTGCTGTTGATTTGTTGTCGATACTCGGTTTTTGCTTAGTCCATTTGATGCTGCCTGCGATGGCGAACGATAAATTCTCATCACGTTCGCAAAATATTTTTCTATCACCTATAAAACATTTGAAGCAGCAGCCTTGCGGCAAAAAACTTTGCTGCTGCTGCTTCCGACTCGGACTCGGACTCGGACTCTGACTTGGATCCTTGGACAATGGGGCAAACTCGTGGCGCTTTGTGTGCTCCAGTGTTTCGTTGCATGCAACATTCCTTCACATGAATGTTTATTTATTTGATTTTTCTCTGCTCTCCAGCTATAGCTCCTGCTCTTGCTCCAGCTCTAACCCAGTCCTTGTTGCATTTTGTTCTTGCCACTGTTGGTTTTTGGTGTCTTGTGCTTGGGCGAGCCTGTATAATGCTGCCCCCAGTCAGCCAGCCAGCCAGCCAGGCATCCTTCTGCCAACAAACAGCCGCAGGACAACAGCAACACCAACAGCAGCCGCCTCAGACAACGTGGCACATTAGCCCAAGTTCGCCTGGCCAGGAACTCCAGGATTCGGATTGCAATTGCTATTGACGGAGAGCGTGTGCGTCTGAGGATAAGAAACTAGCTAGAAAAAAAAATGAAATTAGAAAAATTAAAAGGATCCGTTTATTCCCTAAAATTAACTATTTGAAATATATTTTTTTATTGGTTTAAAATATTTCCTGTAAATTTCTAGCAATTTTCCTAGCGAAAAAATAAACCTTTGCCAGCACACAAGCACTCACACACTCTCAAGGATACACAAGGATAAGGGCAAGTTGCTTGAACTGTGGAAGCGATTTTGCCTGGCGGCCATTTCCACTTCCACTTCCGATCTGCAGCCATTTGAAGCAATTTTCGCTTCCGTTACCCAAATGCAATTGTCCTGCGTAAGTGCCACAAACACACGCTTAAACTGCACACACACACACACACACACCCTGCTGTTGGCCGTGTTAAGTTGTTGGCCAAGTTTAAGTAAAATAGAAAGCGAAAGAGGCAAAAAGAAGGGCGGTAGATGGGAAAACTTATTTTTATTTGCCTTCTGCTGTTGTTGTTTTCCTGCCTTCAACTTTTCATGCCATCATCATATATAACTTTACCGTTATTTACACTTGGCCGCCTCCCCCCCTCTCAACAATTGACAATCTTATTTTGCAACAAAAAACAAAAAATATATAAATAAATAAATAAAAAATACAGAGGAACAACAACAAGAGAAACCATAAAAATTAAAGCGTACGCGATGGAAAAGTTTTCAGCGAAAACCCTAATTAAGTTCAACTTTTCCCATTTAGTGCAGCCTGGCAGCAGCAGCAGCATCCTCAAAAGGAAGGTGTGCGACTGCATATGATTTATTGCAGACAGTTTTCTAAGCAAATATGCGAAAACTTTTCGAGTTCTCTTTTCGATTTTTTGGCTGAGTGCTGAGTGTACCCAGTGGGCGTGGCATGACAGTGACAACAAAAGCGGCATAAGCAGTTCGCTTCCGTTTCAGTTTTGCTGACAGCGGTGCGTATGACGAGAACGCTGCGTATACGTAATGTGGGCCAGAGGAAGGAGGATACCGGCCAAGTGAAGGTGTGCTTTTAAAGCTTTAAATTAATGAAAAATTTTATAAAAATTCACAAATAATGTTAAATTTACTATTTCACATACACGAAGAACAGTGCGTATACGTAATGTGAGGGAGGAACATTACGTATACGCACTGTGTTATTTACGTTAATTTTTCTTATTTATTACAATTTAATTTTGTGCATTATTTTTTTTATTTCAAAGCTGTAGAGATGATAATTTTGATACTATATACAAAATTAAAGCCTTTTAAAATATAACTAAAACAAGTGCAAATATTTATATCTTTTTATATCTCTTTATATGCCCATAAAAAAAGGCATTAAGAAATTAATTTAACCTCAAGTTCGCTCTTGATTAGATCCCCTAGATTTTAGGCCTACATTGTCACCTCATCCGATCTCAAGTTTATTTCCCATTTAAACGCATTGTTGAAGTGTCACGCACTCAATTTCCACACACACATAAACCTCATGAGGCAGAGTGGCAAGTGGAGGGGAAGGGAAACCCAGGTGCAACCCGACGACAAGGTGCGAAGAAGACTCTGCATTGCGTGCGAGTTCCTTTGCATGCGGCGCTTAAATTAATTTGCACAAGCTTCGCTTTAGTTCATGAAAATATGTAAGCGGAGGGGAGCTGGGGATAAGGCGGCACTGCCAACTGTCAACAGCAAAGTTGTTGCCAAAACAACCAAGAAAACAAGCGGCCCAACTTTTTGCCAAACCAAAAATATTTGCCCCACTCCGGCCTCAGCCCGCTCTCCCCCTCAACCAGGCTAAACTATTATACTTAGTTGTTGTCTTTCGCCTCGTCGTTTTTTGTGTGCGTTTGTTAATGATACACGGCGAGTACGGCGGGAGAGGGGGAGAAACTCTCAGCTGTGGGTGTTTGCCTTGGCAGCTCTTTTCCGTCAGTCAGTCAGGCAGTTTCCAAAATTTAATTGGCTGGGGGAAATCCCTCTCAAAAAGGCACAGTCAAAGTTTCTGACGAAAGTCCCAGCAAGGGATAAGTGAGGGATATGTGTGAATAAGGTGGAAAGTAACTGGCAAATCGGAGAATTTAATTAAATATTATACATATTTATATCTCTTAAATTGAAGCTTTAAACTAACCTTTAAGACACACCATGTTCCCTCTTCTATTTTCCTTTCCTTTCCTTCCCATCATCATCATTATCTGCCCCGAATGGCCCTCGCATTTGTCGCATTCAAATCACTTTTAACATAATTCGGCAATAAAAATTCATTGAATTATTTTTTGATTGGTTTATGACCAACACAAAAAAAAGGCAGAGCAGAACGAGTCCGGCCTAATGTGTGCGGCATGTTTATGTTATTAGGGAAAGTTGAGGCGACGACGACGAGGACGATGCCGGAAAAATGTCAATTTAAGACAGGGAATTGATATGCGCAGGACATAGGACAAGGGGCTGGCATTGGCACGGCTTGGCCAGATTAGACCAGCAGCTGGCCTTAATCAGAGAGAGGGTGTCCTTTGCCCTTGGCCCTTGGTCCTTGGTCCCAACTGGCATATGCACTCCCCACCTGCCATTAACAGTTCCGGTGTTTTCTCTTCCCTTTTATTTTGTTATTTATGCCATCAATAAAACTCACAGGCGTAAACGTTTGCAATTTTTTGTCGTCACCCCTCTTTGGGCTCTTCACGCTCCCTTAAACACACACTCAAGAAGTCTGTTTATGGCATTATATTTCACACAGATCTCCCCCTGCATATATCTCTCTGCTCGATTTGATTAGGAATCGGTTGGCAATTTAAATAATTTACAAAAATATCAGCGGGGGTTAACTTGGGGTTATTGAAAATACAAATAAAATTGAGAACTAAGGTAGCCTATAAATATCGTATAAAATGTTATAATCACAATTAAAACCTTATTTTATAAATTATTATAAATATATATTACATCTTGCTTTTTTTTCTATAAAATTTTATATCTAATTACCTTAAATTATTTATAACCAAACTCTATTCGCCCGAGACTATTTACTGTGTCTCAATTAGTTTAGGCCCGAATTTGTGGGGCGTCCCTGGGCCACGCCCTCACCTCTGACATCATCTACGCCCCTTGCTGTCAACTAAAAACTCATCTGCTGAATTATGCGAACATTGCCAAGGAGGCAATAAATCGGCATGCTTTCGACCTCCTGCCTTCAGCCCGTCTCCAGCCGGATATCCTGCCACTCCCCACTGGCCACACAGGTGGCTATATAGAGCATATATAGGTATATATATGGGCACACGTGAATCTGAGACTGAGACCGAGACAACTGTCAACGCAAGTCAACCGCCTGACAGCCTCGCCCACCGCAGCTCTCAGCGGGAAAAGGGAGCCTCTGTGCGAGGATGTGGCTATGGCTGTGGCTGTGGATGTCCTTTGTGGGTTCATCAAATCTCTGTAAGTGAAAATCCCCGAAAGGGGCGTGGCCAGCTGGCTGGCCTCGTACTCGTATAATATTAATAAAGCAGAAATTGACAGATTCAGAATGACAAATTTGTCGTCGAGCCTGATAAATGATATGAAATCTTGGGGAAAAATATTGTGGCAGAGGCCGGGAATTTTCCGGGGCAAGATAAATATTGATAGCATCTGTGGCGAGCAGTTAAAAAAAAGGAAACAGAAAGCGAAGAGGAGCCCAAGAATGAAATGAAAATTGTGGAGGCACAAAAGCAGATCCTGGGCATCCTTCGCGCCTTGAACGGCGTGTAATGCGAAGCAATTTGGAATGCCGCCTCCTCAGTCTCCTTGGCTATCCAGGAGCCAGCAGCCAGCAGCCAGGTTCCAGCTCTCCGGCTCAACTTGCTTCGCCTGCCTGGACAGCTTGGCTAAGTGGTGTCCTGGCTAGAGGACCTGCACGTTTGCATGTCAACCACGCCAATGCGGTGCGAGTGAGTGGAGCGGTGAGGAATTTTCCCGCTTGTCTGGGAGCGGAGGCGGTGAATTTTCCACGGAAAGAAGGTGCGGCATGTTGAACGCTTGCCAAGTGCAATTTCAAGATTTAACTGATAGTGTTCGTTAGTCAACGCCGGCCAAAGCAAAAAACAGGAATAAAGGAGTAGCCACGAGTGGGTGCAGCAGGATTCCCCAAGCATTTCACCAATTTTGAATTGAAGTCTTTTTTTTTTAAATAATAATAATAAATATTATATATAAATCAAGGGTTTTAAGATTCTAAAAAAGTAACTTTTAAGAATACAAACTTTTATATTTTGTATTTATTTTTCTATAAATAAAATTAAATACCATTTGATTTCCAACAAAAAACTTATGGTTTTCCTAAGATCTGGGTTTTATTTTATTATTTATGTTTTATAAATTTTCTATAGCTTTCTTAACCCACTGATACGACCTGTGCTCCCAGAAGCTGCATAATTTCTTCTATAATTTCACTTAGTCACCTGGACCAGCGTCAAAATCAGAGCCTCAGTTCGAGTTTGCTCCTTTGCATTTTTCCTAGCTTTTCTTGTTCGTGTTTTTTGGCTTCCTTGTATTTTTTTGCATAGCCAAGTGCTGCTTTTCCGGCTGCCTCTGCCGATTTTCCTTAGCAGGAGTCGTCGCCCAGCTTCCTTTTTTCGGGCTGCAATTTCAAGTGTTGGCCGGCTGACATCAATCTGGGCAAAACACGCCGGGAAAAAGGGGGTAGATGGCCGCATTGTTTGTCAGCCTAATGTCTGTTGTGGGTGGGAAAAAGCGGGGCTGGGAAACTGCCCCGAAAATACAATAAGATGAAGATGAAAGACACCTGGGCGGCCGAATGGGGGGCGGATGAGACTGCTTCGTCATTTTGGCAAGGACTTCTGTTGGCTCCTGCTGTTCCCCGCCCACTCCCCTTGATTTTCCCGCCGACCACTCAAGTGATTTTCCTTGCAGAAGGCGGCTGCATTGCGGTTTTTCTATGGCCAACTTAAAATTCAATTTGTTTGGCTGTGATTTACTGTAATTTAAGCGCCCAACTGCCTGAAAGATATATGGGCACTTGAGACGAGAGGGTGTGGAGTGGGTGGAGGGACAGGAACGGAGGGCGACAGGACATCACCTCAAAACCTCTAAAGCAGACTGAGGCGGTTTTGTGCGTGTGACAGTTCATTAGTATGCCAGCGCCAAATGGCATTGGGAAAAGTGATTCCTGGCACCACCCACCCACAACTCTCTGCTCCTGATTGAAGGTACATCCACTCGTATATGTATGCTACCTGTGCGTATGTCCATACATATATAGCCCCAGTCTTACTTCCCGCCGATCTGTGCTCCTCCGGCTTCATCTGCAGCTCGGCGCCGTTTGTCAGCGGTTGACATGAATAAGTCATAGCCCAAAGTCGTCTTCTCGGAGTTGTCAATTCAGAAGGCAATCGCTGCATGGAACAGAGGAGTCGCAGGATAAAGGCAGCCGAGAGGAGCAAGGACACTACTAACAGTAAATCCAGCCTGAAATATGCTTCGCCAGAAACAGATGCTACTAATGGAATTTCTGGCCAGATTCCCTCTGATTGATTTTAGTTTAGTTTAGTTTTATCTATGAAATCTTGGGAATATTTCTGAACTACAAAAGATAACAGTTACAAAATTTTAACATAATATTATAAAATAAGATTATAATGCTTTATTTTTGACTGGCTTCAAAGGTGCCGAACCCCTTTTGTGTCTCTGTGCCAGCTCATCATACTCGGTCACGTTGCATGACATGTGCAATATTTGTCTCTGGCAGCCAATACACTGCAACTGTAGTTGTCAACTCATCTGCAGTTTGCCTCTGCCCGGTGCCAAGAGTAATGATGCACATTCCCCGTCCCTGCTCCTGCCACGCCCCCAGCTCCTGCCCCCCCTCCCCGTCCCAACCAGTTGCAGCTGCTTTGTCAGCGGCTAAGTGCAAGTTAAAGCAAAAGTAATGGCTCCGCCGAAGGAGCAGAGCAAGAAAAATCGTTGCCAGAGCAAAAAAGGAGAGTAAAAAGGACCCAAGGAATGGAAATGGAAGAAGAGGAATATAAAAAAAGGGGCAGCGGAATAGAGAAACAATTGCAATGCATCTTTCGGAGGAGCAAGTGCAGCGCAGAATGAATGGTCATTGCTTAAGTTTCGTTTGCTTCTTTTGCTCCATTTGATTCTTGCTTTCTTTTTTTTGTTTTGTGCTGCCTTTGATTGCGCATACGCACAGTTGGCCACACGGAAAAAACGAAAAAAAAGGGCAGCTCGACTTTGACTTGCATCCGAAATTAGATGGGAAAATCTCAAGATGTGCGATCAATCGCACGGAAAGGCGGTGCAAATTCAATTGAAGGACTCAAAGAGGCCAGAACAAAGCGAAGGAGGCAGCAGGTTGCCGGCTTCATGGGTTAATCTGGCCATTTGCAGCCGCAAACTATGCAACATGCAGCAGGCAGCAGAGTGCGTGTGAGTTTCCCTGTCGAAGGCAGCTAAAGACAAGGAAAATCGAGGGGAAAATGTGGGGAAACCGAAAAGCGAATTGCCTAGAAGAGGTATTCTCTGGCTGTCGAAGTGGTTCCAAAAATCAGTTTACAGTTGATCTTCGAAGGAAAGAGTATAGGCAGGAGATTCTACGTATACAAAAATATATTTATCAGTTTATTTAAAGGAACATTCAGGGTAAAGTTCAAGAAGGGGTTAACCTTGCCCGATCATGTGTTTAACCCTTTCTAATTGGTTGTACTTTCTCCCCTCTTTTTTTAACTCTTAGGCAACGAAACAATTTCCAGCACTTGTGTGTTTTTTCGGTGATGATGAAAACCGGTCGGTGCGGGGGAATATGCAAATGAAAATTTATGCAGTGCGCCATTTTTTGAAGTGTTTTGCCGTTGCCTGGATGGTAAACTTTTGCTGCTGCGGTTGCTGCAATGCTTCTGCAGTTTCGCCCCCTTAAGGATCTTGAGAACTGCAGCGTGAATCGAGATGGGGCGAAATTTCTGGTTTCACGCTGACTGAATTTGATTGGAAATTTTCAATGCCCTATACTACGGACAGTAGTGTATCTTTGCCGTCCTCCCTTCCCACTCTCACCCCCCCCTTGAATTGCCATCTAAGCAGCAGGCAAATGAAATCGAGATGGAGATGTTTGTGTGGAACTGCAGCTCGCAGCCGGGGCAACAGGAAACAAGCCAAAGAAAAGCATACTTCCGCAGGCAGCTCTTCTGGTTTTCCCCCCCCACCTCGTGCCCATGCTTTTCCCCGATTTTCCACCCCGCAAATATGTCACGATAAACAACAACAGAAGCAGCAGCAGCAGGAGTAGGAAGAGACTGAGAGCGAGGATTGCTGACTCGATATCCGGCTATAGCGACAACTGAGCTTCCCCCTCGCTTTCCCGATGCCCCTCGAATTTTCCACAGTCCCTCCTTGGCCTACCCATGAGCGAGTAGCGAGACAAAACCAATGGAAACTTTCATCCATCCCGTCCGTTGGCATTGTAGCTCCTGGCACATCGACAACTTCAACTTCAACTCCATAAGAGGAAAGATGGCAATTCGGGCGTGAAAGCATATTTAGACTTTAGTTTAGTTTAGATAGAGGCACCAGGACGAACCAGGAAAATGTCACAAATATTATTTATGATATATTTTATGTAACTTTTTAAACAGAAACCAACTGAAACAATATCCTTAGCTAAGATAGTGCCTTGACCCACTGTGCCAGCAGGACACTGGCCAGGAGAAGGATGTATTGCCCACAGACTTGGCACAAATTGACAACTTTGGGGGGGGGTGGGGCCAAAGGGCGGCGATAAGCAGAAAGTGCCGCCTAAAATGCCAATTGGAAATTATTAATTTCAATCAAAACTTTCGACATTGCTGCTTATCTGTGCGTGCTATCCAGTGACCCACTTCCTGGCCCTTTGTAAAGCAATCTGGCCAAAAGTTTTTCGACCCACCGAGGCAGCGGAGATATGGCTGGAATCTTTTGTCTTGCCAGGAAAGTCGACATCATTTGTTAGCCCTGTACTGGGTCCATCAGTCAGTTCCTTTGTGGGTTCCTCAGTTCCTCAGTTAGTCAGTCAATCGCTGTTGCCGGCAGTCAGTCAATCAGTCTAGTGCGTGAGCCAGCGACCAAGTCATCGATCAAAATTGCTTAAGGACCAGACATTGACATTCACTGGAGCGTGGATCTTCTTCGTCGGAGGGAGGGCGGAGAGTAGTCGCAGGACTAATCCATTATCCCATACCGATACCGATTGCCGATCCATTGCGAATCGCTCCACGCCTCCTCCATTTTCGGGGCCGGCATTAAACAATATTTTTCAGATATTTATATACATATATGTATATATATGTATATATGATAAAGCAATTTCCCGTTCCCTTGTGCGATGAGGCGTATGCGCAATGTGCACGTGCCCAGAACAGCTCACGAGTGGAACTCTCGCTCCCTGCACCCAGCTCCACGGATCCCCGCTCATATGCAGATGCCATATCCTTTGAGGCCATACCCTACCATGTGGCTGGAAAGGGATTACAATTGGGCATGGCAAGCACAGTTGAATTTTATGAATTTTTCAGGCTTAAATTAAAGATATATAAATTCTTAAAAAATCAGACTACGTGGAATATTTATAAGCATTCAAGATCATTTTTAAATTATTTAAAAATCTCTTTAATAATTATGTTTCCTTAACAGTTTTGTAAACAGGCTTACATTTTTTTCTCAAGCGTATATAAGAGCAAAAAATATTTAACTTATATTTGCAATATTTTATTTTTCCTTTAAGATTTTAATTATTCGAATTTCCTGACTTCGTGAACTTTTCCTTGAAGGGCATTTCCGGTCTGGTATTCCGCAGCTGGCGGAGATTTCCTACCGTTTCATTGTTGCCACTGCTGCTGCTCGTAGTTTTGTGCATCATTGACTTTATGCCAGGCTCAACTTCTGCAGGACACCCACCCACCCACGTTCCACCGCCCTCCTCAGCCTCCTCCCTCCCACTCTCCCCCACCCTCGCTCTCTCCTGTTACTTTTCAGCCATGCAATGATCCCGAAACGTCACAAAAAAATGCCAAAAAGGAGCGAAACAAACAAATATAAGTTAGGCGACATGCAAAATACATAAACGTATATATGCCCAATGTCCTGGCCATATATATCTATATATATATATATAATATATATATTTTTCCCAGACTGCTGTCGCCAGCGTCGTCTGCGTCTGTTTCACGTAATTTTATTTGCAATTTTTTGTGTGTGTTTGTGTTTCCTTTGCCGTCCACTTTTTTCGCATTCTTATTCCTTATGCAATTTTTATTTTGTCGCTGGATTTATGACAGGGCAGCAGCAGCAGCAACAGCAACAGCAGCTGTAATTCCAAGTCGATATTTTCGTCGACTTCTGCGTTTCCTTGCGGCGGAAAAATGCCCTGAAAAATCGCAGCAAAAGTATAAATAATAATGCGACAAAGGCGAGGCAGAATGAAACGATTAATTTCAATGCCAGTCCCGGACATTTCAAATATGCTGCACATTTAATTAGAGCCAGGGAAAAAAAGCAACTGAAAAGCATTTAAAAAAAAAAAAGTTAACAGCCACGGACAGAACATTAATTAATCGATTTATGACAAACACACAAAAGCATGCGAATTAACAATATAATATTTTTATTACTCGCATTAGGGGAAGTGGCTGCATGTCGGTGTTTAACTATTAAATAATGGGCATGGCATAACAAAAAGTGGTTAACAAGTACGAATTGTTGCCCTTTAAAACAGATTTGACAGATAATTATAATTTACTGCAGGAATTGTTTAATAAATTAGGACCAACTGCATGTTTATACCTCTGCCTAATATTATTACTATTTATTGCTTTTAATCGGTAGTTTTTAAAAACTAAAAGCCCATTTAAAAAATACCTTTGAAATATAAAAAAAGAAAACTGAAATAATAAAAACTGTATCAAATTGATGTGACAAATTGATTGCCATTATCCAAATGTACATATGTATGGTATTGCAATATAATCACTTAAAATAAAAATACAAAAATATCCATTTTGCGAGCCCTTGGGCTATGACATTTCAAGCGGATATTTGCGTACTTATTTTTTAATCCCTTTGAGGCAAAGGATCACGCTGTTTCAGTTTCATAAAGTCTCGCGTTTCTTTTCTCAATTGTCGCGCTTTTCCTTTGTGGCCCCGTTCACTGTTCATTTTCCGCATATTTTTCATTTATCGACAGTCATCGATTATCGTTTTCACCTCCATTTCCCGGTCTCTCGTTTTCCCATTTCTGTTAAGTTTTATTTGTGTATTAAATTTATTTATGATGCATTTTTTCCCACCTTTTTTGGCCTGCCTCTCGTCGTGCCATTTCTGTTGGCTTTATTTTTGTGGCACGCAGCCATTTTGTAAATCATACTTAAAATGGTGGGAAATCGAGGGGGTGAAGGGGGGGCTCGGAAAATTGTGGAATTTGTTGCTGCTTGTTTATTTGGTGAGTGTTTAATTGGTTTAAATTACACACACCCACGGCCCACACTCACACACGCAGGCATTTGCCACGGAAAATGGGCCAGGAGAGGGCACGAAATAAAAATAAAATTCGAATGGCGATGGGCAGCGCGTGAAATCAACATTTTTAATTGTTTACTTCTCACTGATTACACGTTTAATAATAAAAATAAATAAAATTCAATGAACTGCCTGCCCCCCTTGCCGTCGCATTGGGGTTTTATTGCATTTTATTGTTAAATCATTTCTCATTGTCGCCCCAAATGTTTTTCCTTTTTTTTTGGATTTCTTTTTTTTTTTGTATTTACTAAAGGCAGTATTTTTGTTACTTAATTATTGTTTGTTTGACCTGCCACGCCCACCCACCCACGTAGCACTTGATTAAGGTGGTTTTAATTACAATTGCAAATATGTATACCAAATACCAGGATATATATCGCAGGATGTGCCTCCATGCCTGCGAACTTTGTTTGCGAATTTGCACGGCAAATAAATTGCCTTCTATATATGTATTTGTGTGGGCTCGTGTAAATCCCTGTAGCCTAAGGATAACTATTCAGCGACAAAATGTGGTCCATTAATTATATTATTTGCGAATTGTCTGGCCATCAAAAACATTGTTCGTGGCAGGTAAGAAAATGCTGCCGGGCATTTTAGGTTGTTATTTCACATTTTAAATTAAATTAAGGCTTTAACTAACGCACATAAAAATGTGTGTAAAATATAATTGATTAGATTGACGTAGAGAATAATTAAATTTTATAAATCCGATTTTATTTATTATTTATTTATAAGGAAGCTAACTTCGGATGTATAGTAAATACGAGTCTTTTGTTTGAACTCTTAAATAAAAATTGAATTATAATTAATTTATCATAATTCAGCATACTTTTGGGGCTGTAATATTAATTATGATTAAAATTGTACTCATTTAAAAGAAAACATTTTCAAATAATAAAGCTACGTTATAATACATAATCTTATGGAATTTAATTTCTAAATTTAATAAATACTCCCACATGAGAATTCTAAATAGCTGAATTGTATAATGAATAAATTAAAATGAATACTTATAAATATTAAAAATATAAATAAGGAAATCCACAAAAAGTAGCCATAAAATCAGCAAAACAAGTGCCCTTCATGGGTGTTAAAAATACAAAAAACCCGGCAAAGTAATAAACAAACCCGATCTCATCGCAGTTGACATTCAATCCAACCACTCCACCCATCGATTAGCAGGCCAAACCCAAAAAGCCGAACCCAAAAACCCAGCGAAAAATCCCTTGAAGATTTGTGTATTAATAAATCTCAAAACAAACACTGAGAGATGATGGGGATGGGGATGGGCATGGAGATGGGGGACTCGGGGGCTCAGCAAATTAAAACAAAGCCGAGACAGCGCACAAAACCAAATCTAAAATCTCAATCTGTGTGTTTGACCTCTCTGACTGTGGCTCTGGTGACATAAATTGATAAAGTCGCTCCACTGGCCACTCGGTGAGTAAACATTTGAGAACCGAATGACAACGAAAATGAAATCGAAGGCGACTTTGGCTGGGACTCGAACTGAAACTGTTTATTTATTAAAATCAATTTTTACACAAATTAATAGAGCAAAGGCCAGTCGCGTTTACTTTGTCAATTTGCGATTTATATGCGCGATAATAATTTATTTCATCTGTCATTCCCATATATATATATTCATTTTGGGGCTGATCTTCCGCAGAAAGGTACGGATTGTACGCAGACGTGAATTGGAAATAAACAAATAAGCCGCTGTCGCTTTAATGGGGATATATGCACAGACGCCGCAATAATACCCCACGACGCGTTGGCCTGATTGTATAATATTGTATAATTGCTCCGCCGATTCCCGGTAATGATGACATCACAGCCTCGCACAAAAAAACAGGCTCGGTTGGCCAGGGGGAAAAAAACACTTTACAACAGCGACAAACACTTAATCTCGCCGAGTGCGAAAATCAAACGAGAGCAGGTCAACAAAGCTGAGCTGAAGTCGTGAAAAACTGGCAGTTCAACGGGGTTAAATCGGGGATTTCAGGGGTCATCTATAAGAATATAAATATATCTTAGTTGATGGAAAATTATAATAGTTAAATTCTAAAAGCTTTTGATTTTGGTATCAATTGCATTGAAAACTAAACTCAAACTAAAGCTTGAAGAAGATTTTCTAAAGAAATAATAAACTAAATAAACTAAAACTAAAACTAAAATGTGAAAACAATTATGTGAATTTGTGTATAAATAAATTAGTGACAAAACTGAAAGTATGACTTGTACTAATCATCATTTTATCATCTTCAAAGACCTTTTCTAAGAGCCAAGTAAATAGAATAATCCAAACTGAACGTCTAGCCATCTCAAGTGATCTTCTATAAATGATTAATTTTCTATAAACAATAAAGTTATTGGGTAAATGTGAATGTTGTTTACACATTGGCATAGGGCTAACCTGATTTTTCTGACTAACAATATCATTAATAAAATTTTCCTAAACGGCCTTTTTCTTAGCAGATTCTATTTACAAATATTGATTTTTTATGATTTTTATAGATTTTGTTTTTGTTTAGATTACACGGCAAAAATTATGAACGAAAAATATATATAAAAAAAATATAAAGACTTTAGTAAAGAATTCTCCAGCCTCCAGAATTCCAGCCTCTTTATCAATGGCAAATAAATTATTTGTAAACGTAATACAAATGATTAATTTTAAGAAGTATATTTTTCATTGCTTAAATTTTCTATTTTTAATATTTAAAATGTGATTTCTAAATATTTGTTTCCACGAAAACTATACGAAGTGCTTATCTTGCAGTGCCTGTGTTCTCTGTCTATGTTTTTGCTCCGATTTTGTTGTAGTATATTCAAGCCGCGATTTTATTCTCGCTGCGTTTGCTTTGCCCTCGCTTTTGTCTCCGTCTGTGTCTTCCCATCCTCCACCTCCGCCAGTCTCTGTTTTCACCTCGTTCGTATTCTCACCGAGTTCACTTAAAGTTTGGATCACCTCGGCCTTTTCAGTTTCAGTTTTGCGTTTAATGCGAGCACAACAAGTCGGTGAATTTGAATTTCAATTTATATATTTTATATTTCTGTTAATCTGTGTATTCCCATCTTTATTTTGTGTGGTTTTTTATTTGTTTTTGTTGCTGTGATAATATCATTTTAATGTCTTAGAACTGGAACTATAATTCCTTTTGATACACACTTCCTACACCACTGATACGATCTAACCTTTGGGTTTCTCGGAAATTGGTTGTGAATTTTTCAATTGGTTTATACATTTAATTATTGGATAATGTGGATTATTTTGAAATTATTTTACTGATTTTTTAATTTAAATTAGCTAATTTTTAATATGTGTTCTTACCCTTTAACTAGAGCTTCACTTTGTTTGCAATATTCCTTTTTAATAATAATTATATATTAAATTTATACAAATGTGGCTTTCAAAAATACAACATTTATTTTGTATAACTAAAATAATGTAAATATTTCCTGGCATATATTTTTTCAAAATATTTTATAATTAATTATAGCTAATTTATTCCAGAACTTCACCCTCGTTTTCAACTAACTTTCCTTTACTTTATATTCATTATTTATGTTATTCTTATTGTTATTTCCTCTTCTCCTTCCAGTAAAAGATGAAGCTCTACGCCCTGCTTTCCCTGTTGGTGGGATCCCTGGCCATTGGTCAGATCTCCGCCGCCGGTTCCCATCATCTGCTCTGCTACTACGATGGCAGCAGCTTCGTCCGCGAGGGTAAGTCCCGTTGCCTGGGGGCGATAAGGCTCGATCGGGGTTATCGGGGAAGTGCCTCTCCTTCCTCTACACAAAATACATAGAAAGTATATAGAAAATATATATGTACATATATACAGGCGAGCTCTAGTTGGCACCAAATTCAATTAGATGATTTTCACTTTTCATAGGCGCTTGCTAAAAGCATAAAGTTGTGTGTTGATAATTGGCGGCGGGTCACAAGATCAGCGGGCATGGAACTGCTGTGTGTTACCGTGGCCAATTTGAGTAAATTGCAGTTTTGGCAGGGCGGAAAACCCCCACACAGCCGATGGACTGGGACTAATTGAAATCGACGGCGAGGGTATCGAGTATCGGTGACTCAGGTGACGCAGAGGTGCCACCTTCAAGGCGCTAATTGATGACGCAAACGCGGCTTATATTCGCACTCGACTCGAGTCTATTTGTGTTTATTTTGTGAAATGCTAAATGGGATTTGGTTAGAAATTAGCAATAAATGCGACTATAAACTAAAAATACAACACTTCAAAGAAGATATATACATTTAACTATTAACTATTATTTAACTAATTTTTATATTATTTTCATTGAAAGATTTAACTTAGTTTGCATATAAAACCTTTCAAATTAAAGGACTTCCAATTAAACTCATATCCCTTCCCCTTTCCCCTTTCTAGGACTCTCCAAGCTCATCCTGAGCGACCTGGAGCCCGCCTTGGCCTACTGCACCCATCTGATCTATGGTTACGCCGGCATCAATCCCTCCAGCAACAAGCTGGTGAGCAACAACGAGAAGCTTGATCTGGATCTGGGCAGCAGCCTGTTCCGTCAGGTGACTGGCCTGAAGCGCAAATATCCCGCCCTGAAGGTACTGCTAAGCGTGGGCGGTGACAAGGACATTGTCGATCCGGACAACAACAAGTATCTGACCCTCCTGGAGAGCAGCAATGCCCGCATCCCGTTCATCAACAGCGCCCACTCGCTGGTGAAGACCTACGGCTTCGATGGCCTCGACCTCGCCTGGCAGTTCCCCAAGAACAAGGCCAAGAAGGTCCATGGCGGCATTGGCAAGTTCTGGAAGGGCTTCAAGAAGATCTTCACCGGTGACTTTGTCGTCGACGAGAAGGCCGAGGAGCACAAGGAGGAGTTCACCGCTCTGGTTCGTGAGCTGAAGAACGCCTTCCGTCCTGATGGCTACCTGCTGGGAGTCAGTGTGCTGCCCAATGTCAACTCATCGCGTAGGTTTCCCATTTTCCTAAATCAAATTTTCCCATTTAACCTCCAGTCTTAATTTTGTCTCCCTAGTGTTCTTCGATGTGCCCGCCATCATCAACAACCTCGACTACGTCAACTTGCACACCTACGACTTCCAGACCCCAGAGCGTAACAACGAGGTGGCCGACTTCCCGGCTCCGATCTACGAGCTGAACGAGCGCAATCCGGAGGCCAACATCAACTACCAGGTGAAATACTGGACCCAGAACCGTGCTCCTGCCGCCAAGATCAATGTGGGCATTGCCACCTATGGCCGTGCCTGGAAGCTGACCAAGGACTCTGGCCTCACCGGCCTGCCCCCGGTGGCGGAGACCGACGGTGTGGCTCCAGCTGGCACCCAGACCCAGATTCCCGGCCTCCTCAGCTGGCCCGAGGTCTGCGCCAAGCTTCCCAATCCGGCCAACCAGCACCTGAAGGGCGCCGACGGACCGCTGCGCAAGGTGGGTGATCCCACCAAGCGCTTCGGCAGCTATGCCTACCGCTCCGCCGATGACAGCGGCGAGAATGGAGTCTGGGTTGGCTACGAGGATCCCGACACGGCGGCCATCAAGGCGGAGTATGTGAAGCGTGAGGGACTGGGTGGCATCGCCGTTGTGGACCTGAGCTTCGATGACTTCCGCGGCGGCTGCACTGGCCACGACAAGTATCCCATTCTGCGCAGCGTCAAGGGCAAGTTGTAGAGCTCTGCACTGGGCCAGGGACGCGGTTAGGCGAGACTTTTTTAAGCCCCTCCTCACTATCCTCACTTTTCGCACCGTTTTTCCCTGTAAACGACAAGCAAATCTGTTTAATCATTAAAATGCAAATTAAAATTAACATTGACACCAAACGAGATGGATTTTTATTAATTTTTAGTGGTATTAATCATTAAATCCGATGTATCCGAGCTTAGGAAGCATCTAAGTTCAAAGTTAGAAGTGTTTCAGCTTCATATTTATATTTATTTTCTAGAATTATTAGAGAACTCTCTGAGACAAGTTTACCCTTGATTATTAGTAAAATGAACACTTAAATCTCAGTTCTATCCTACATTTTATGCATCCTTTGCTCATTAATAAAACACAGTGAGTCCTTGCTATGCAAATCGAGGCACTGGGGCATAGAATCGATTGCTCGTCGCACATTAACTGCAATTGAGTGCAACAACTTCCAATTACTTGCCCCCAATGGCAAATAAACTGATTAGATGGCCGAATGAAGGCACTCATGTATGAATTGTGTCCTCTGCTTTGGCCCAGTCCCACTTTTCTTCGTCTTTCAGCCCATTTTCCTGCACTTAACAGATTTTTCCTGCATTATAGAAGTCTCGAATCGAATAACGAAGTTAATCTGGATTCTTCTAAGTTTATTAATTCTTGTAAAACAAATAATAATTAAAATAAATGATCATTATCTATTTAGTTCATATTTAATCTTAATTAAATCGCCTCCCTTTTCTCTCAGTGCTTCATTCCTTTGCTGGCTCTCGGATTCCGTTGCTGCCTGGCGCTGTGACTTCATTTTGCTGCTCCTTCCGGCGTTTCGTGTCAGCCTGTGGTCGCCGGCTGATTGTTTTATGTGCGGTGTTTGTGCCGCCTCCCCAGGATACCCTGCCTCCCAGCGGGGGTGGAGTCCCCCTGCCCCCCCACTGATGCAGCTTCAACTGCAGTCATGTAGCAACAGTTTCCATTGCATTGTGGCCAATGGCTCATTCATCTTTGGGCGGTGGTCATGCTGTGACCACTTGAACCATTGCCGCTGACACCCACAGAGCGAAGGGGATGCTGCTGCCACTACTGGTGCTCCTGCCTGTCCAGGTCCTGCTCCTGCTGCCCTGCTGTCCTGCTGGGTGGTGCCGCTGCATGTTGCCTTCGCTTGGATCACTTTATCATTTGCAAAATTGCAAAATGCAACCGCAAAAACCATAACCCGAGCGCTGGCAAAGTATATTTTAGAGCCCCGGCTTCGGCTTCGGCTACGGCTCTGACTCTGACTCTGGCTACTGCTCCTGCTCCTGCTCCTACTCTTGCTCCTGTTCTAGCTCCTTCCCCAAATATCATGCATACGCACTGCCTGCTCACCGGGCAGGCCAGGAAGTGCCATTCCTCTGCCGCCTTCTCTCCATCTGCAGCTCTGGCTCCTGCCTCTGTTCCGGCCAACGAATTTGAGGCGAGGACTGGGTTGCCGTTGATTTAGTTCTCGGTTTGTGAAAAGCGCATTGGATTTTTGGGAGGCCCCCATTGAAACAGAAAAGCACTGCGAGAAGACTGAAGGGTGTCAAAACTTAGACGACATAAATTTTGATAATAATTTAATACGTTTTAGAATGTAAAATAACAAATTTACACTTCATTTTATAACTCAAAAACCTTTAGAAATATTTTTAAAGGTTTTGAAAGAATAAATAAGTTTTCTCTTACAATAAACTTAATCAAGAAAGCGAAAGAGACATTTATTTATAAAGAATATTCAAAAAATATTAAAGGAATAATGAAGACTGTTTCAGTTTTCTTAAAGTTTAATACAATTTGTATATTTCAAGTCCAGAATTCGATATGAATATCTGGCATTCATTATTAGGAAGCTTGCCAAAAATCTAAATAAATATATGAACTCTTTATTAATTTTTGTTGTTGTTCAATTATATTTTTCCTATAGCATTAATTTCTTTAAGTTACTCTTCTAGCTTTCATCCCATTAATTTTTCCCAGTACACATCTCTGCTGCTGTTTGGGCATATCACTGGCTGCATAAATCTCGTGTCGGCACTGAGCAAGTGGCTCCTGGTTTGGGGTCTGACTCTGATCCGGCTGCTGCTGCTGCTCATGTTGCCATGTTCTGCAGTGACCGAGGTCCCACTTACATGGAGTAAGGGGTTGTAGTGGAGTGGGGAAAGTGGGGAAAGTATGATTTCTGGGCAGGGACTCCTTTAGCACACACATGCAATTAGTCAACCACAAAATAACAAGTTGCCGTGTAAAGTGCCACGCCCAGATTGCCAGCGAATGGTGTCCTGAAATAATCCAGGAACCAGGGGATAGGGATAGCCTAAGCTGCCGCGCATGAGATGTTAACAATTATCAAAGCAATTTGCCGAAAGGCGGCCTCCGAAAGCATCGCCCATTCCCTCAACCATTTTCATTTTCCCCACTACCCACTCCCCACTCCGCACCCCAAAATCCTTTGCTATCCGGGCACGCACGCACACTTGAACGATCCGGAATGAAGTTCATAACAATTACTTGGGGCGTAAACGGGCACAAAAGATACATTCGCATCCAGCAGATACATTCTGCAATTGCTGCAAATGACGCTCGACGGCGCCCCATCGAAATTCGTTTGCTGAATCAGCTGGAAAGGTGCGACGGGGGCTATTTTATGTCCAAGACACGTGCAAATGCAGGACTAAGGACATCACCAGGATTCCGAGTTCCGAATTCCGAACTCCGAACTCCGGATTCCATGTGTGAGTGCTGCCACGGCGACTGTGAGTGCGTGTCTGAGCATATGCAAATTGTCGACAACCCAGGGGGCAATCATTCCGAATGGCCATCCCACCCCCAGGTGGGAGCCAAAAACTTTTGTCAAATTTTGTAAGGGGTTGCATCGTCAAAATTCAAAAAAATGAATTCAAAAAAAGTAAGTATACAGATTTGTTAGCCTTTTGAAAACTAGCATAGAACAGCTTTCCGATTCAAAATTAGTTTCCTGTAGGCCAAGTTATGATAATTGAAAAACTACCAAATTCCCAAAAAATGAGCCAAAAACTTTTGTCAAATTTTGTAAGGGGTTGCATCGTCAAAATTAAAAAAAATGAATTCAAAAAAAAGTAAGTATACAGATTTGTTAGCCTTTTGAAAACTAGCATAGAACAGCTTTCCGATTCAAAATTAGTTTCCTGTAGGCCAAGTTATGATAATTGAAAAACTACCAAATTCCCAAAAAATGAGCCAAAAAAATTTTTCAAATTTTGTAAGGGGTTGCATCGTCAAAATTCAAAAAAATTAAATCGTTTGTTTATTAAAAAAGTAAGTATGCAGATTTGTTAGCCTTTTGAAAACTAGCATAGAACAGCTTTCCGATTCAAAATTAGTTTCCTGTAGGCCAAGTTATGATAATTGAAAAACTTCCAAATTCCCAAAAAATGAGCCAAAAAAATTTTTCAAATTTTGTAAGGGGTTGCATCGTCAAA
>VNJN01006802.1:0-71093 GCA_008042485.1 Drosophila mayri
TCAGCTGTTTTTGTTTCTGCCCGCTCCCACCATCCCCTTGCAGAACAACAATAACACCTGATTTGATTTCTCAACCACATAAGAGCAGTCGGTGTTTTAAGATACACCGGCTGCAATATACCCTGTTCTTGTCTCAGTAGATTGATTTTTATTCATTCGAATACATACATATATACAAAACATTTCACTGCTGCCACTAAGCTTATTTGGTAAACAAATATGAAATGTATGCTGAAATATTAAGAAATATATTATAACATAGATTATTCTTATTTTTATCATTAACCCAATAATGAATATGCCCATATTCTTAGGGTAGCAAAGTAGCAAAAGACCAAATATTCTTGCTGGGCCAAAATGAAATGATCGCATACATGCATCCGTGTACGTGAATGCATGAACACGCATACATATAAAAAAGAAGTCAAGCGCAGAGCGACCTTCTTCAAGACGCACCACTTTGCGACTGACTCTCGAAATCAGTGTGCGAGCGTAAGAATGAGAGAGAGAGAGCAATTAGAGCGCACCCAGAGCTTCGGGGCCTGTCGCTCACAGCTCTGGGGCCTGTCGCTAAGAAATTTTTGTGGACATTTTCGTTGTATGAAATGAGTAGTCTATATGTTGTATGGTTAGTGGTCGCAGCCAGCGTCGTTCCAGGCCCCTGGCTTGGAACCCCTTTTTTATTGGTCAAAAGCTGATCGGCAACTGATATTGCAGCCAACTGGAAATGAACCGCTACGACAGGCGCTCTCCGCTGGAAGCCCGGCCAGAAGAGCGGCTTCAAGCTTGGCTAAGAGAGTCGGACTTGGGGCACATACGAAGCAACGAACGACGCTGGCAGCGAGCCGCGCGCAACAGGTTTTAGCGGCTTTTTCAGCCGTTCCGTTGCTCGCTCCAGGTTTCGTGGCTCAGCCGAGTGCTCAGCCTGTTGTTGTTGTACTGCCAGTACTACCTGTTGTTGTTGCTGGGGTACTGGACTGTATTACTCGGTCAGTCGGTCTTCGAGAGGTTGTTGCTATTTCGCTGCCAGTTTTTTGCCGAGAGATTTCTGTTTTTTATTCTTCATTTTTTTTCTTTTTTTTGCACTGCTGCCTCTCCTGCCGCTGCTGCTGCACCGGCAACTGCAATGTGTTGCTGCTGCTGCGGCTGCGACTGCGTCGTTGTTGCTGCTGCTGCTGCTGCACTCGGCCTGCGAGCCGATTGCAATTTTTATCCTCTTGCAGTTTCTGTGCGACTTTCTGGCGGGACTGTTTGAGCTGGTTGCGACTGCGCAGGAAAGCCAACTGACGAAAAGTTCGCGATTTCTGTGTGCTGCATTTTCCTTGTCGCTGGCGAATCGCGTGCGCGGTTTTCACAGTCGCGTGTGCGCGTTTCCAGGGCGTTTTGCGTGCGATTTTCGTCGCTCTCGGTTTTCTTCATTTTGTGTGTTTTTGCGTCTGGCCAATGAACTGCGGGCGGCGCTTCTATGCCGATACCGAGCTGATGCCAATGCCGATGCCGATATTGATATCGAAATGGAAATTCATTTTTTTGAGGGGCCAATGAAAAGGAAAATGAAAATCCCGCCTGCAGCTGGCACTCAAACTTAATCTGTTACTGTGCGGCTACCTAAAAAATAGTGCTCGTAAAAGTCGGGCAACAGTAAAAAGCCATTCAGTGCGACTATAAAATCAAATCAAAACACATATGTACGTGTATGTGGGGCTGCTAGCTGCCCTATGCCAAGCCAAGACTGTCCAAGCCAGGCCAGGCCGAGCATACATATAAAAAGTAATATTAACAAAAGACCAAACTCGTTTCGATCGACGACAAACATACGAATATAAATAAAAAGGCAAATTAAATTAAATTCATTTTTAATTACTCGCTGGCCAAAAGATCACATAAAGAGCGTGCAATAAAATATTTGTATCAGTAAATTAATTATATTGTATATAGAAAAACATGTTGTTGCAATAAAGCCGTCTTAACGACACTGAAATTAAATACGGAGGCTCTGACTTAGCCGCGGCAGGTCCAGTTCAATCTTTAGTCGCGCTCGCGATCGCGTCGGTCTGAAAAAAAGAAGACAAAACAAAAGACTTAGGCAACGAACTCGCTGCCATTTTGTGGTGTCATTTGTTTGCAGCAGATAACGGCGCTTCGGGCGCCTCCGAATTGTCGAGTGATAGCAGCCGTAACAAACTAATTGACAACTCAAATCCTGCCAAACAACGTAAATGTAAACGCAAACCCCACAAGAAAAAAAGTTATATATGTATATGTATATACAACAATTGTTAAACAACGTTTCGCCTGCCACTCGGACTGTCGGATTGTCGGATTGCCGGACTGTGGGACCGCCGGACCTCGTCTGACTTCGCCTGCCCCACTGGGGGACCAGCTTCCACTGCAACTTCAATCAAATCGCTGCCCCAACGACAATTGCCAAGTGTGCCGCTTAATGTCTTCAAATGCATTTCACCAGCACGGGCACTCTGCATAACAACGAAAAAAGAAGCTGAAATAAATTTACATAAATATTTCACTTGCCAGTTTTTGCTGCCAACCACATCCGTGTTTCATAGATTGAGCTAAGAGCCTGGCCAATATAGCCGTGTGTAGTATCAGTATCTGTGTTAACTCTGTTAACTGTGCGCGTGCGCGTGTGTGTGCCTTACTAAAGAGATTCTGCGGAGATTCCGATTCCGAGCAGCCGTCAGCCGTCAAAAGCGTTTGGGTTTGCGTTTTGCCCTGCCGCAGGTGAGTTGATGTGGAAGTGGTAGAGGAAGCTATAGCTGTGGCTGAGGCTGAACCGAAGTCAGACCGTTTGCCTCGGTTTTACGCGCTTGTAATTGCATTTTATGTGCAACTGCCGCCCATCGAGCGCCTGGCTCCTGGCGCTGTTGCCTTTGCTGTTGCTGTTGTGGTCAAAGAGATTTATCAATTAGCAGAGGCAGAGATTTCAAATACAATTAACTGACAAGTCAGCTGCCGCTTTTGTTGCTTTCTTGCTCGGCTGTTTGGACGTTTTGTTGCTTTGGCCATAAAACCGTTAGTTAAAGCATTTTTAACTACAATTAATTGCTATGGTTTAAAGTGAGAAACGCACACGCTGCCGGAGTGAAAATACATACCAGCATGGCTCTAAAGATAATTTATCTCTATCTCTGGCTTATACTAAATCAAACCCAGGGTGCAAAAACAACAATAGCAACAATAGGAACACCAACAGCAGCAGCAATAGCAATAATCAGTGCGAGCCATAATTACAAGTTCAGTTGAGCAATTTAAATAAAAACACTTCAACACTTTAACAATTGACGCGTCCACACTGTCAGTGCAATTGTTAAGAGGCTTGTGATGCAATTTATTGGAAAAGCGTTTTTTTTCTTTTTACTTCTGCTCAATTAAGAGGAAATACAGCTGTAAGTTTTTCTGTTTGTTTCATTTTATATGGATAATTACAATGGCATTAGTGCTGCAGTTCAGGGGAACTGGGGAAGTTGGTTAGTGCTGACGTTTGGCGAATAATGGAGCATTTAATGATTTATCAAATAGGTAAACGATGCTCAGTTTTAACAACTATTTTTATGCACCCATAAAAACGGAATGAAAATATTTAAGTATGATTAAGCGATTATTTTATTTACTCGCCAGCTATGAGTTCTTCAAAAAAATAAACGTTAACCGATTTTTGTACTTGTCGTAAATACATTTTTGCTGTGAGAGTATTAACTTTTATGCTTTTTTAACAAAACCGAACAGCACTCAATTCAAAAGGCCTAATCAACTTTAAGGAAATTGCCACTTGAGAACCAAAAAGAGACGGCGATAATGTTTATAAATAAATATGCAAGGAATTATTTAATTCTCGATTCTCACAATTGCGAAGCGCAAGTCACGAGATCCCCAGCCAGCAGGGCGTGTGCTTCTCCTGGGAACGGGGAGGGGTACGCGGCGAATTAAATAAAATTTATGGCCTGCAGTGATGACGACGACAACAGCCGCAGCAGCCAGCAACAACAGCTGCGGCAGAGACAACAAAAAAGAGCAACGATAACAACAATTGTATAATTGCCGAGCTCTGACAAAGAAATCGCCAAGTGGCTGAGACAAAACGCGACAAATGAGTCCAAGAAATGCCGAGCCGCAGCGATTCTTGGTAGTCTGCGAGTTGTTAATTGTGGACTCGGATGAGTCAACAAGAAATTTTCTTAATAGCTGTTGTTACCGTTGCAGCTTTTTCCTCCTTTTTTTAATTAATACTTTTTTCCGCCACGGCTGCTGTAATTTATGAACTTTTTTGCGGGCCGACTGCTGCAATTAATGTGACTGATTCAAAGCGCTGGTAGCGCGTTGCATTTGATTTGCTTGGCCAGTAATTGTGCTCATTATGCCGGGCCATTGTTGTTGCTGCTATTGAGGTTTTTACCCGATGTACGCGTCATTACACATGTTGTCTAGACGGAATGTCTGTCTAACTGTCTGTCTGTCGGCCTGTCTGTCGTTTAGTCAGTGAAGCTGTCAATCTAGTTGGCTGCCGTTTAGCCACCGGCTTCGTTGCCAGCCAACACTTGATGCCCTTTGTTCGATGCCAATTGATTGCAATCGATGACGCACTTGGCTGACATTTGATAGCTGCGATGTGATGTCATCACTTTGGCAAATGTCACGCATCCCGGTGAGAGCGAAACAAAAGACTTAGGCAACGAACTTGCAGTTGGCCTAGAACGATAGCCAGTTAGATCGCCAGTCGATGGGGGATGAAGTTCGTTGCCTAAGTCTTTTGTTTCGCCACTCCCTCGCATTTTTGGCACACTCTGCCATCGATTACCGCAACCCAAAAAGCAACCGTAATGAGGCATGCGCAAATATTTCGCCTATTACTCAACCCCCAAAGCAGCCAAGCAAACAGCCGCAAAGCAGCACCAACAATGGTCGAAAATCGATGACTATAAGGCGCCAACTTATGCATGCATACATTTTGAAGTTTTCTTCATACACAGTCGGTTTTAGTCTTAGTCTTCTCGACGCCTCGATGCCACAAATGTGAAGAGTTTTCACTAATTTCAAGCCGCCGCCGAAACAAAACACGCGAATCGAACAGCACCGGCCCCAGCACCGGCAGCGGCAGCAATAGCAATAGCAACAACATCAACAATGATAGACAGTGCTGCATAAATAAAAGTAAATTTAATGACAAGCAAAATATTTCTTGTCATGCCTATCAGATTACAAGATTTCTATATGAACCCGCTGACGATTTACCACAGCGCCAGAGCAGTGTGTATATACAAATTATATATGTGTTTGTTTGTGTCGTTAGAGCATGATTACGGACTCTCCAGGAGAGGCTCCAGCTTGAGCTCCATCTCCATTTCCATCTGCATCTCCAGCTGGAGTCCGTACAGTTACATGTGGCCCAGTACATGACAAAGCCGTTAGTGTCATTTGAATGCGAATGTTGCAAATGTTACGAGTGCCTTGCAACGCCAGGTGAAGATGCTGTCAGGTGCTGGAAGGTGTCCCCACTTCCATAAATCGCCGCAGCAACGGGCTTTGATAGAGCCGCTCAGGCACTTGTCTAGCCAGCTCATTGCTGGCCACAAGCAGCGTTCCTAAGACTACTAAGCCATCGGGTGTTACAGAGAGAGAGGATAACATGACCCTTCGAAAACTGACCCAGTTTACAGTGGCTAACCTTCGGGTCGTCGCGCTCACAAGTTCAACTTAAACGGTAGGAAATAGATGGAAATAGGCTCCCGCCGCACATTCCCATGTGTTTTTTGGTTAATTGTCGAGACCTCCGCGGGGTGGGAAAACTGTTTTGGCCATTACAAGCCCAATTGCCAAACGAAAATCAATTTCACACATTACAACAGAAAAAAAAGAATCGAATCGAAATGGAATAAAGGCCACGAAGCTTCAGAGCCTCAGACCGACAAGCAACCGGACACAAAGACGCATGAAATTGCTAATTGTGCGAATGAAGGGCCCAGGCCCAGGCCCAGGCCCAGACCCACAGAGCCGCAGCCCATCAGGGGCATGCCTCAATCTAGAGATATTAGGGGAAATATATGTAGTTAGACATATAGGCAGAAAAGCGCCGTGGGCCACACAATTAAAATCGTAGCGAATTCCCAAGCAACAAAGGAAATTTAATTACGCCGCATGAGGCAGAGGCAGCCCTTTGAAATCGGTTTTGGTCTGTAATCAACTGAGAAATTTCCAACGAGCCTAATGAATTTTTTTAATCGAGCAGAAAACTGGGCGTGATCGTTTTATTTTGGTTTTGGGGAAAAATCAAACTCAATTTAAATTTTGATGCATATTAATCGCTAATGATGTCTGCCCGAAATGAGGTCATAAAAAGTAGACAGCCCCAAAACAATTTTGGCAAATTGTTTGTCACTGGAACCGAACAATGGGGAAAACTGACAGCACTAATTAATTGCAATTAAGAATGCGTTTTCGATCGCCGCCTGCGACGACTTCTCCTAATTGGAAGCCGCGAACTCGTCCGTCGAATTCCGCTGGCATCCCCAAATCGACTATTTTTCTCTTTTATGTCGCTGAGACTTTATCAGCGCAAAGCCATCGAGCAGGCGAGCGGCACATTCTATGTTTATTTAAATGGACATTTTGCTTAATTAATTTTCAAACTGAAACGCTTCGCATTCATCATTTTAATTAGCCACATGTTAGGGCTCGGGCCTGGAGGCTGGTCCGGCGCGGCTCTTAATTTATAAATAATTTATAAATATTGATTTGACAAAGATCTGCGGCAATAAAGATCTCTGAGCTATTAATTAAGAAAACGCAGTGGGCCCTCGCTCAATATCGGATGTCCAATGCTCGGAGCCTCGTGTGAGGAAGCAAAACTCGCATTAATCTTCGCGACAGCTCTGGCCAAAATTCCGCAGCAGGCGACGGCC
This sequence comes from Drosophila mayri, assembly GCA_008042485.1. Classification (NCBI taxonomy): domain Eukaryota; kingdom Metazoa; phylum Arthropoda; class Insecta; order Diptera; family Drosophilidae; genus Drosophila; species Drosophila mayri. Next base: position 6,918 of record VNJN01006802.1, read on the forward strand.
ATTAATTTCACTTTAATGGGATTGCAACTAAGATTGCAATAAAAAGGCGAAATATAAAAAGGCAATGCGATCATACCAATTATTGCCTTCCTTTCGGATTTCTGGGTTTTACAAGCAGCCCCAGACAAAGGCCGCCCGATCGGATCGAAATTAGTTTTCCTTTTGTTTCTGCTAGTCTATTCCGTTTGATTTATTTTCCCCTGCATCCATATCTGCGATTTGCATATTTCTCGTAGGTGGTTCAATGAACTTGCGGTGGGGGCGTCGTGGGATGAGGCGGCTGCGGTGGAGCTGGTGGAGTCGCTCGTGGTGAGACGGCGACACTTCCAGCGCTTTCAGCTTTATTCGGCTCGCCTACGCGTTAATTTGAGAAATTTGCAAATATTTGCATGAAATCAGAAACGAAACGAAACCAAAACAAAGCCCCAACCCAAACAGGGGCCAAATGGCTAATCAACCAAAGTATACCCTATAAAATAGACAAACATTAGTAGGACTTAAGCAGCTGATCAAATTTCTATTTTATTTCGGATAAGACAGTTAATCCTAGCTTTGAATACGAAACTTAATTTCATTACTAACAAACGATTTAGTTTTAAATGTATCTTATTTCTGTAAAATCTGCAGGGTTATAGAAAATGTGGCTTAATCCCTTGCTAGATTCCTTTAAGACTTTTAATGTAAACATAAAACACAATATCAACTGAGCTAATTAAAAAAGAAAATTTAAAAAACTATATGAAAATAGTTCCTGCTTGAAGAATCTTTGCCTCTATCGACTTTTATCCACGGTACCACGGGGATTGCCCAATCGAGAAGCTGCTGGATGTGGCATTAAATAAATAACGCATTTGCCAAGCCATTGATAATGTCAATTTGGGCACTCTTCGCAGGCAGACAACAATTGCAAACATTTTGCCAGCCAGGCAATTTCTATTAAAGCATTTTCCACTCGACTAACGGGTTGGGACAGGCCCGGGACTTCCTTGGCTGTGGCTCGGCTTTGTTGGCTTTAAGGTTTTAATTGCAATTGAGTTTCGACATGAACTGCGTGCATTTGCGCAATGATTTTCCCGATAGTCAGCTGCTGCAACATCAGCAACATCCATGGGAAGCAGCAGCAGCAGCAGCAAAAGGAGCAGCATTACCAGTAGCAGCAGACTTGCTGCTGGGAGAGTTTCTTAGCAGCTAATTGATAATTTCATTAATTTATGCACTTGATGCCAACAAACTTTAGCCACTGATTGAGATATTGGCAAGCGGGAAACGCTCTGACAGCAATTTGCCTCCGTTTAGCATTGCTCGCTAATGACCGGCCCGGGGACCACTTGACTTGGCCCGAACCGAACCCGAACCCATTATTAGCCAGAATCAGAATCAGAGTCGGAGTCAGAACTACTCATATGTACATACATCTGTGTATGGGGCAACCTTCGCAGTAACCCCATACATTTATTATTGCCTCAGTTCTTGCTACGCACCGCGGCCGTTCAGCTGTAATCTAGAATGCTAATTAAGCTGCCGGCATTTGTTCAGCATACGTTTATGGCACGCACTTTACATACGCAGGAGGCTGACTGGCCTGCATTAATTAATAAACGTCGTGATGTCGCTTTTGAAGTGTCTGTCATTATGAGATCAATTAATAGGAACAAAATTCTAGATCAAGGCGAGAATCAACAAAAATGTCGCACTGCCTAGCGCGTGCGTGTTGTTCTTGTCGTTGTTGTTGCTGTTGTTCGCCGCTAGTTGTTTGTTTTTAGTGATCGACACGCAGTGCCGTAGATATGGGCCTCGCAGCCCGGGCCTGGATCGGATCTCTGCCTATGGCCGCGATTCCGCGGATCTCTCGCCGCAGACAGCACGACGTTGAAGCTAACGAGAATTATTACATCATGCTGCGACAAGGCAAATTGAATGGCCCACACATCAATCATCCTTTGAAAATACTCACAGCCGAGCCGCCACAAGGCCCGTTTAATGGGCATCTAAACTTTGGTGCTTAAAACTTTTAAAACTAGAAAAAACACAAATTTCAATTGACTTTCACCGAAAACCAGAGATCTTAATATTTTTAGTACACCAATAATATTTTTATTACCGGTTACCCTATGGCTTTTCCTTGTTATATTTTCATAAAATCCACATTTCCATCGCCAGGTATTATTTTCAGTGCGCTGTAAATTTATTTTCAATTTAAAATAAACGCATTTTTTCACCGCCTTATATTGCTGCTGCCGCTGTGTTGTGTTTTGGTTGTTATAATTAATGTTGCTGATACGCGAAATGCTGTTGGCCGGCCTGTTTGTTAGCCGTGGATGCTGTGGATATTTCAGATATTGCTACAAAGTTTCTCGGCTTCGACTTGGATTTCGATTTCAATTTCGATTTCGGCGTTGGCTGCACTTGCTGACGGTTTTATGTTACACACAAATATTTGCGCTATTAAAAACGGACCAGCCGCAACTCTCAATTTGCCTTGCAAATCGGATCTCTCGCACACACAGTGTGCAGTGTGTGTGCATTTGAACTTGATTTTGATTTCGACTCGACGGCAGCGGCGGCGGCGGCGGCGGCATGACTAAAGTCACGGGCCACGGCCTGCTGCGAGGGGGTCAGCGGGGGCGGCGGGGTCAAGTACAACCCGCTGACCAAATGCAGCTGCGCCCGTGCGTGAGAACCAGCTGGGAGCAACAACAGCAACAAACACAGCCGAGCTGGCTGGGCTGCCTTATATATATCAAGATTTCGATTTTGCATTAGAGGAGGCCTTAATGTGTGTGTGTGTTGTTTTGTGTACTTGAAAATTGACGCCGCACGGCTAGCACGCATTTGTTGTTGGCTGGCCGGTTATAAATTTCGCGATACTTATCAATTAGCATACGAATTACATGCCTTGCAATCATAAATAATGCGTGAGTATTGCAGAAATCAACTAGCGAACGCGAAACGCAAAATAAAAAAAAAAACGAAATAAATAAATACCCAGAAAAGCCAACCGCAATTGATGCATAAATTTTGATTGCTTCGCTTAGCTTTTTTCTTCTATCAATTTTTTGGGTGCATTTCAGATTTGTTGTAAGACATAAACATTTCTACACACTTTTGACTCGGAGGTGCGTGTTTGATTTGCCTCCGATTGCGAATGACAAATAAACAACAAATCATGCGGCACGAAACCGACTCGAAACGAATGACTTAGGCAACGAACTTGATGGCCCGACCAAGAAGCCTTCCCCCTGCGGTTCTCCGTCCACCCACTCTCTGCGCATTCCCGCCACCTCGTGTCTGGATCCTCATTGTTATGCTCGACACTTTTGCGCTATATTTACAAATTGGGCCAATAAAATGAACACCAAGACACCGATATATTGAGAAGTCAGCGTTCAACGAGTAAAGACCAGAAATGTAAGGCCATAAAACCGAGCAGATAGCTAAGGAGAAACAACAGTCCACTGCTGATGAATTTTTATGCATGTTTATATGACGGTCATATAAAGTCGCGTCTAGAAGTCAATGATTGTTTAATGAAACACAAAAACGAAAAAAAAAACAGCAGTATGCCTTGGTTTCAGGCTCCAGCAGCAGCTGGCGGGGGAGTCAATAAAGAGCCCAGCAAATAAATCAAAAAAAAACTAGCTCCGGTCCCACCACTTGATTACGCCGATCTGATCAGGCCAAGCGGATTCCGCCCGCTTCGTTAGCACATCACCTGCTGGGCCAAGACAGCGAGAAAGATGTCAATAATGCGCTAATCCCCAAAAATACGCACAATCCGGACAAAAACAATCGCAGGCCCCAACTTAAAAGCCGAAGTCTACAGACTCTATCGATCCCAGATTACGCTTTAGAGGTTCTGAACTGACTTTTTTAGAGAAATGTTTATAAACATAATGGGAAGTTTTTCCCGCGAACTCTTTTATTAAAGATGAAAATCCGGTGTCTTATTTTATCCAAATTACTAAAAAAACAAAAGTCTAATGGGGCTTCAATATTTGTGCAGTCATCTTTAGCAGGAATTTATGTAGAGCATAACGGGGGAAGAACTTCTCTTAGTGGGTTACAGACATCGGCAGAGTAATACGGTGTTATTACTCAGCTGGAGTGTAATGAAAACGTTTGCCGGGGGATTAAGATACGCAGATAGATGGCTAAATGGACGGATGGAGAAGGAGAGAGAGCGCTAAGCTGACACGGCGCTGGGCACGCGCTAAAACGTTTAGAAATCGAAAACGCTACGTTGATAAATCGATCGATCCGCTTGGGGTCCAATCAACGCGCCATCGCAGAGTGCTTATGGAATATTTGTGGGCTGGAGTCATACTCATACCTCATACCTCATACTCGTACTTGCTCGTATCTGCTGCTCCAGATCTGGATCTGAATCCGAGTCCGAATCTGGACCTGAATCTGGCAATCGATTGCCGTGTTGTCAGCCGAGCGACACTCCGGCTCCAATGATTTATGCGTATTTAGATACTTTTTGTTGTCGTTGGCAGGCATTTAACGCATTCAGGCGTGTGGGTGTGCGGTGTGTGTACGGTGTGTGCGTGTTGTGTTGAGGCAATTACGCCCACATAGTGATTTTTGATTTTCGATTTCGATGATATTGGCAGCGGATTTCGCGCGGAAATTCCCACATTTCTAAGCCTGACTCGAAGAAATTCGCCAAGTTTTATTGATTTTTATTTGTCTTTTTTGTTTTTGTTCAAACTGCCGCTGCTAATTAAAAGCCCATAAAAAAAAACCAGGCAGCAGAGCCATTAGCCGCTCACAGCCACCTGCCCATCCGACTCATCCGTTGACAAAGGCGGCCCAAGAGCCGAGACTAAGTGACGGCAACTGCTCCTAATTGGCCACATGCCACATGCTGCCCGCTAGCCAAGTGCCACTAATCGAGGAGCTGCCTCCAGTGCCTTCGGCACTCTCTCGTTAATTTGCGAAATGGCCCAACATCTGCACTAACCGACAGCGGCCGGGAATCTCTCTCCGGGCGAGTTCTTCTCCAGAATGCCATTGGAACTGCGCCGGCTTATCGCGCGATGCTGGTCTCGTGGCTTTTATGATTTTTGAAATTTAAGTCACGATTTTGGCAATTAAGTGCCCCAACACCGAGCGGGTGCAATTCCGAGTCTCTGGCCGAGACTGTGTGGCCTCCGCTGGCCGGGACAGGTGCTGCTGCTCCTTGAAGCTGGCGGGGAAAAAGGAGAAGAAGTTGCAAGAGCTGGGGGTCTTCTGTAGGCGCGGAGGGCTGGATCTGTATTTTCTCACCGCGATACGTTTGGGCGACATGAGTCGCATTTGCAATTATTTTGCGGCTCATTAAAGTTTTAAACACGTCGCTCACGTAGTGACGCGTCTGTCAGACGGCTGCCATGTAGCCAGCAGCCCCAGCTCCAGCTCGGGGCACCCTCTGCCCGCTCCCACACCCAGTCCGGTCCCCAGAGCCCGGCTCAGTTCTGCTCCTCCAGCCTGCGAAAATGTCATTAAAATCTCTGGGGAGTTTTACGGTTTTGGCTGCTTTGCTTTGATTTCGGTGCGGACTTCGCCTTCGCCTGGCTTTTGCTACTTTTTCTCAACGTTTTTCGTTTGCGAAATCAAATAAAAGATTTCTTTTTTATCGCTCGAGAGCCGTGTTTGCTGTGCGGCTGTTTGGCTGCTCGGCTGCGCGGCGCTCATGTCTGGTTTTTATTTTATGATTATTATATTTTTTGAAAATTGCCGTCGCAGAAAAGTTGCACTCACAAAAGACTTAGGCAACGAACCTGCGGCAATTTGGATTTTGCGCGGGGCGGGTAATAAATGATTTATTTTGGCTTGTGTTTGCCGGCGCTGTCAGTTGCAATTAGTTGCAGTTTAATTGAAACCCGGGCAATCGCCCAAAATGTTCCCATATCCGACATGTCCATTTGCTCCTCTCCAGCCATCCAGCAGGCGATCCAATATCTTTCGGCCCGATCGGCCAAGGCTGCGGTGTCAGGCTGCATTAATGTGTCGGCCTGGTTTTCTGGTTCAAGTACGTTCCGTTTCCTTCGCTGGCATCGGGCAAATTCCGTTTCATGGCCATTTGCATGGAAATCGCTTCGTCGTCGTCGTCTTCCGTTGTCAATAACGATTTCCATCATCATCATCATCGTGGCCGTCGTCAGCTGCATCATCCTGTCCTGTCCCCGGATTCGGTCTGGGCTCGGGATCGAGTGTCTGCAGCGCTAGCCGCCGAAAGTGGAATGCGAATGCGAACCAGTTCTTGGCAGCTCCGATCCGATCCTCCTGATCCGATCACTCCCCGCCAGAGCTCCGCCAGTGGCGTGCAGTTTTCGCCAACTAATGAAATACATATATGCAAAAAATCAAACTAAAGACTTTTGGCCCGTTATCAGCCGCCGCCAGTCTTTCTCGGAGATTCCCTCGCACGGCTTCCCAAATATCGTAAAGCGAAAAGCGAACACCGAAAACCATACCTTTGTTATTGTGATCGACGGAACGGTTTTCGGGCCTTTGTCCCCAAGAAAACTATGCATAATTTATGAGACACGGCCGGGGTTGCATCGCTTTATTATGCTAATGTCGCCGGTGGTAATTTGTTCATTCCGTTTCTGGCCAGCCGGGCTTAGTGTCATAATTAAGCGGCTAATTGATTTGTTGCAGGCGTTTGTCCAATGCTGCTATTATTATTTCATTTTATGAATTGATTGGTGATTAGTGATTAGCCAAGGCCCGCAAAGGTGCCAACAGCTTCATCAATCAATTAGCCACGCCGAGATATATTTCTCCGATTGCGTTGCCAAAAAATAAAACGAACCGGACTAAAAAACAAAATAAACTAAAAAGAAAAACGCCCCGGCTAGACTAAACTGCGAATGCAATCGCAATCGCAATGAATTGGGCAATAGCTGGACACCCAAAAGAAACAGCAACGGAAATGCCATAAACCATATAAAAGAGAGCAATGATTAGAGACTGCAAGCTGCGGCTGCGACTCACAGTCAGAGTCAGAGTTGGAGTCCGACTCCGAGACCTGACCACGTCGTCGTGTCTGGCCTGACTTGTCCACTTTATGTATACACAATGAGAAAAATGTCAACAAAATAAGCAGTGATACAAACAAAAATGCAATAAATATTACGTTTCAAGTCAAAGCCATTTGTTTTATATTTCATCCAATTGCCAATACTTTGATGCCAGAAACAATCATAAATTAAATAAATTATTTCTAAATTTAAATCCCTCTGCTTCGTTCGGTGTATAAGTTGTGCCCCCGCGAGAGGTCGTCCACAGCCACAGATCCGGCTTGGTTTTGGCCCAGACTCTGAGACTGGGCGATGCTTGTTACAAATATTTTAAAGCGCTTAATAATATGCAGTTTATTATTGTTATTGGCATCGTTGCGGCACATAAAACATGCAATTGGCATTATTAACGCCATCGGCTTGGGTCGTTTGACTTTTCGAGAGAGTCCAAGCTAAATCTTTTTTATATTTTTATTTTTATTTTTGTGGGGCGTGTGTGGGAATGTAGCAAGCGCGAGTGCAGCAAATGACGCTGATTGATTATATCCAATATTGTGGCGGTACTGCTAACCCAACCCAAGCTCTGTTCACACCTGGCCAGGGCATTAATAAACACCGAAATTAACCGAACTCTAATTAACAGAAACACATTTGAATATTTGAATATCGATAATGCCTGCAGTCGCGGGTCGCATTCGGCACGCAAGCGACATTGATTGAATCAAAGGAAACGAGCTGTTGCTGGCTAATTAAAAGCAAAAGTGTTGCTAATAAATATCTTTATATAATGGCTTAATAAAGTGCGTGATTCGGCCGGGATCTGCTCTAGCGGAACGCGAGTTGAATAATAAAGCTCACGTCTCCCAACTCTATTCGCGATTATGAATGCGAATGGGATCCGAGATCGAGCCCCAAGTACATTAGTCTAATGAGCGGGCCGAAAAGATTTGCGTGACTTGCCGAAAGTGATTTTTTTCGCCTGCATTTGCACTCGAACAGTTGGCTAATTTTTTGCAGCTCCCCAAGCATGTGGGCGTTATGCGGTGTAAAGTAGACGGCATTTGCCCAAAACGAAATCAGGCCCAACTGCATATGTGTTTTAAATTATTTCGGCACGTCGAATTTGTATCTAATGTGCACTTTGTATACAAGCAAATGTTTTATTTACCAGCATTTACATTTTCATCTGAAGTAACCAACCAAAAAAATATGAATTGAGTAATTAACAAAAGTATGCACAGGCTTAACGTGCCTTACCATCCATGTAATTTTTGTAATTAAAATTTTTAGCACAATCAAAACATCCAATGAGTTGGAATTGGAATCACAGCCTCGGCTAATCCAAGCCAATTTCAGTTTCAACACTGAATTTCGGCTCTTTTCTGGGGGTTGGCCTCCTTGCGATTGCATCTCGTGTGTGAGAGATGCAATATTTCTGCACTGCCAGCTGATGACTGATTTCGATTTCCGTATTGCCAAATTGCTGGCTTTCAACTATGCCGCCATCGCCATCGCCAGTGCCGCCGACGCGTCGCTAACTGCGTGCAAATGCGGCGGCACCGCGGCGTATGCGCATTTTTAATTGCCCCAACATGTTGCAGCGAAGATTGGCAGCCTTACTTTTATACCCCAATGTTGTTGCAGTTTCTGTTTGCTTTTTTTGAGGCAATCTACCTCTCTGTCAAATCGCTTGCGGCGCGGCAAATTAAAATTGACATTTGAACAGCTTCGGCTCGAGCTGCGCCGTTTGGCGCGTTAATTTTAAATGGCTCACCATTTTTGGGCTGCCAGGCGTTGCTTTATGAATTATCAATATGGAGCCGCCGCCCCGCAGATGACACAAAATGTGAACTGCTGTTGGTCAGCCTTTTTGGCCTTTTATGGACTTTTCCGCGGCGATTCGGCGGCTTTTTGCAACGCAGGAAATAGTTTCCACCGACGCTCCATATAAGGTCTAAGTATTTGCCAAATCACACGCCACACAGTCCCCCAAAGACAATGCCAGTCGTCGTCCAGTTTGGAAGAGAGTTGACTTGGGCTCGGGGTACCTAAGGGGAGGTGGGTTGTGGAAGCCAAAGCTAGACTCTGGTCACGATTTTAACATTTTTGAGCATGCGCAGTGCGCACCCCAAAATTTTGCAGCGTTTGCCCATTAATTTTCATTGAAAACGTTTTCATATTTTGCCACAGTTTTCGCGTCGTTGCCCAGCCGCCGTGGCACAATATTTTCATTGTAGTGTTTTGGCATATATTTATGTGCCGTAAAAAATGCGATCAAGATTGTGCCGCGGCCAGGAGACCAGGTCCAACCCATGGCTCCCTCGGCTCGGTCTCTCAGTTTCTCGGTCTATTGGTCTCCTTGCCCCCCCTGTCTGTCTGTCGGTCCATTGGAGTCGGATGAAGTACGAGTGCCACTGCCCACATGTAGGCAGTACGGCTGCTCGGGGCTAGGGTTCAACTTTGCACTTCAATTTGGGGGCGCTGGTGCAAATTAATGGATTCATTTATTTTCGGCTGCGAAGTTCAATGTTTACGTTAACAACTTGCCACCTTTGCGCTGGGTAGGGGTGCCTCGGAGAGGGGTGTTCCTCTTTTAATTGAATCTCTTGTTTAATTTATCAATTAGAGTGTGGCCTTTGTTAATTAAAGCCGCGCTTAAATGGTGCCCAAATTAGCGGCCAACTAACGTGGCTATTATGGGCATTGGGGCATTTGGGACGCAGTCAGTCATTCAGTCAGCCAGTGAGGCAGTCAGGAAACAAAGAAACCACAAATTGACCGGGCTGTTATTGTCTGCTTTGGCTCTATTCTCCCATTTTCGGGGTGTGGACCAGGGCGAGTCCCTGGCTGTGCTAAAAAACAAATGCTAATTATATGGCTTCCGAGTACGTTTCTCTCCGTAAAGACTCGGCTGTCCGGAGTCTCCGGACGAGGCTCTTATTGATTCTCGGCTGCTCGGCAAGGTTATGAGTCCGATTCCGCGTGTCCGAGTCCGTGTCTCTTTCTGTGTTCCTCCAGCGGCAGCCACGCCCCTTTAATTGCCACCTAGCATTTAAGTTAACTAACTGTTCATAAATAGTTATGGCATACACGGTCAGCTGGGGGCTGGGGAGCCCCGAGTCTGCGAGACACTCAGAAACTTAGAAAACCCAGCTTGGCTGGGCTGCGCCCACAAAACCCAGCCAGAGCCGCCAATCTGCAGTCATTGCAGGCCAGCTCAGCGGACTTTTTTCCTCTTTTTTCAGCGTTTTGCCATTGTTAGCGCAACAAATTTATTTTCCCACTCTCGGCTGAAGCTTTGTTTTTACTGACGCTGCTGCTGCTGCTGCGACTGCGGCTGTGGCTGCCATTGCCTAAACAAAAATTAGTTAATTTAGCGCATTTTGCTGGATTTTAGCACTGCTGTTGCCAATTTGATTTGCAGGCCAATTGCTGATTGCTTTATTAACCGTTAATTCGCTGTGCGAGCCATGTCCTTGGTACAAAAAATATGGCTTCCGCACTGTTTGAGCCAAAAACCAGTACCCAAATTGCAGAGTAAATATTGGGTTTGGCACAAATTCATTTCAATATAGATATTATCAATTAAAAAATGCACTATAAGTGTATAAGCCTTTGTTATTTTGTCAGATTTTCAGTTTTGGGTATAAATACAAAAGAAAAATAGATCATTGAATACCTATCCTTACTGGAAAATATTTATAGTTATATTTGTATACCTTTGCGGGTTTTTTAAATTTTTAATTATTTATTTTTCCATTATTTATTTAATTACTATCCGTCAATATAAAATAAAGTTTTAAAAATTAAGTTTAAAATAAAATTTTGTATTGAGACAAAAGACTCAGGCAACGAACTTGACTGCGGATCCAATAATTAACAGCAGAACTAAATCAAACAATCTAATTCAGTCGATAAAGAAAATATATAGAAGTAAATCGGTTTCGTCAAGTTTGATGCTGTCTTTTGTTATTATTATTTATTTATTTTTTTTTTTTGTATTCTTTGAGCTGTTCCGGTTCCCATTGTCAACATCATTTTCTCCCTAATTGAATTATGCGTTTTGGGCCTTGAGATTGGTCCAGCCCGGGGGTTCTCACCTCCATAAATTTCCCATATGCAAAGCAGAGCAAATAGAGCTCCCTGCCCCCTGCTCTGGAGGCTGGAGGCTAGATCTCAGGCTCCCAGGCATAAATCAGACAGCTCACAGGAGACCCCACACACAATTTCCATTCATGCGTGGAGTGTTCAACATTTGGAGGTGTCGTTTATGCAAATACTGTGAGCCAGAAAAACGGAGCACGCCCAACATGTCGCAGTGGATGTCAGAGGGCGTTTATAGCGGGCCCTAATTGCCAGAGTTCGGCTGGAATAGGTATTATTTGTGGAGCTATTATGGGCCAGCAACCGAACCGGGCTAAATGCAGTTCCCAGAATGACTGCGAGCCATTCGATTGTTCGAGATTGTGTATGAGTGGCACATTTGCATAAATTAAGCCACTTGAAGTCGATGCCGATGTGGATATCGATGCTATATGTCAATCAGCGGCGCATGCAAATCAATCAGCCGATGGACAAGTTATTCGTCATACACCTGACAGTTGCCCACAATTTATGAGCCAGCAGCAGGCCACTTAACAAGATAAAAAACACAATGAGCCATGAGCAATAACCCACAACAATGGCCATATAAAATCGAAAAAAATACTATAAAAAAATACAAGTAAAAAGTGCTCGAGGTGCTTATGGCTAGCAGTGCTTTCGATGCATCGTAAAGAGATGCGTTAATCACATTTATTTATATCTATTTATGGCCGCTGATCACTGATCACGGACCACCGATCCCCGAGTGCCTGGCCCTCCGAAAAGAGCCGCACAAAAAGTGAATGGTTTTTATGCTGCGCCATACATCAGATGGTCCCCATCGTGCCATCCCATACAATTATGACTTTACACTTTGTGCCACCTTTTGGGAGGTTTACGATCGGGCGGTCGGCGTTTTATGGCCCATCGTTTAGCCCCGACTAATGGCTGTTAGCTTTGAAAAAGTGTTGACACTTTACCTGCGGTTAGGCCAAAATATCAATAAATGCTCGTAAAAACCTAAGCCCCCAAGAAGTTGCCAAAAAGCGATCTTGGGCTGGGCGTTTCCGCTTTTCTTTACTCAAAGGAATCTTAGAGCGCTAATGCTGTGCGAAGAGGGTCCACAAAAGGGTCTTAGCCATTGTCAGGGACTTAGGCATTAGCTGAGACTTGTTCTCGGCTTGTCGGCCGGAGATCTGCATACGTTAACCATCGGACCATATTTAGAGTGGGCTTTGGGGAGAAATCGTGAATGAAATCGGACGAACAGAAGTCATGAATGAACAACTGGGTATAGTCTTTCATTGGCTTTGTTATCACTTTTACTATCTGGGACTCTAGCAACGATTCATTCACTAAGCCAAAACGATTTCTCTTTATTTTTGGCTTCCAACAACGCAGAGTTTTTAGTACAAATAATTTCCAATCATTTCTTGGGGCTGACTTTAGAGTTCAGTAATTTTATAGTTCATAAATCATCCTAGTACTAACTTGCCACAGTTTACCTCATAGATATGTGTGTTACTAACCCTCCTAAAGCACCTTGCAAACTCAACTTAAAAGCGCTCTTTTCAAAGGCAGGGACCCACCCATTGGGAAACCCATAAGGAAAATGGCAAGCTAAAAAAAAAACTCAACCATTTTGGCAATTTGGAGCAGAGCAAGCTGCAAGAAATGTTGAAATACTTAACAAAATCCACAAGTAACGACAACAATAAAAAATAAACGAACGTTTTTATAGCTTTTCAATTGATTTTAAAGTTTTTGGCGTGCAGAGCAATAAATAAAACTGCGTACGGCGCATTATACAATAATAAATCTCCGCGACCAAGTCTTATGCTGTCCGTGTGTGTCGCGGATAAGTGCACTGTGAGTGTGCGAGTGTGTGTATTCGCAGGTATTCACAAAAAGTGGGCGTGCTGCGTGTTTCGTTGTTGGCAGCGCACTTTGCGCATTAAAATGCCGCGCATGCGTGCCAAAGTGTTGCAACGTCAGACATCGTTTCCCCTTCAGCAGGATGCTGGATTGACTTACCTGCCGATTCGGATTCTGATCGAGATCATGTTGAGCAATATACCAGGGGAACGAACACCCAACCCCCAAGATCGAAGGCTTCTCCGCGGCGACGACCGATTGTAATTAATGTTACACTTTTATTCATAATAAATTCACTTTAAATGCATGTTTTCTCGCACATTAAAAGCGTATAAATTAAAAATCAACACCCAAATGCGTCAACAGGCGTCTCGGCAGCTGCGTGTGGCGGAGTTGCAGGGGGTTCGAGGCGGCCTTAGGGGACCAGGGAAGCCGGGGGGCTTCAGACGAACGTGGCCGTGGCCATGGCTGCCTCATCACTCATACGCAATGAAGACATTTATATGGCAAAAGCCATTTAGCGCCACCACCGTTGTCGTTGTCGCAGTTGTTGCAGTCGTTTCTTTTTGGCGCCAGAAGAGGCAGTTTGCTAAGTCAGTGGGGGGACGAAAGGGGGTTTTTAGTTGCATATTTTTTATATATTTCTGGTGGGTTATTATATTTTTTCCTGTGTGTTGCAATCAAATGATCTACTCTCGGTCTTCATGACACTCCCTCTTCGGCACGCCTCTGGCTGATAGGAGGGGTCTGCTCACGCACTTGCCAGCTAGCCAGCCAACAAGTCATCCAGCCAGTACGATGCTGGAGCTTATCTGGGGGAATTGGCTTTTCTAGCCGCCGCAGCGCACAGCAAAAGGCAACAGGCAACGCACGCAATGGGCGTCGTCGCAGGCACCTGTTGCTGCAGCAGCGATTGCTCTTGTCGCCCGATGAAATCAGAGCAAGGCAAGGCACACATACTCTCGCCTGAGGAGTGTGTGCAAGTCTGTGGCACTCTTAGATTGGAGTTGAGAAAAACTTTAGTCTAAAAGAAAATAATAAAGAAAAAAATAAAAAGAAACTAACAAAAAATAATAACAATTTAAAGATAGGTTTATACAATTTAAATAATATATTATTCAATTACTTCCCATGTCCTATTGCCATAAAATAACTTGATTCTTTCGACGAGTGTATGGCTGCCTCTGAGTCCGATGACAGCGACTTGTGCGTTGGCTTGGCCGCGGAACATGTTAATTCAAATGTTGCATAAAAAGAGAGAAAACGGAGCCATGTACATGCCGTATGGACCGTTGGCTGGAAGCTGCTCCTTATTTTATGTAATTGCCAACTAAACACTTTCAGACGCAATTGCAGCCCATTCCCCATCCCGATCCCCATCCCCAAGCTGCCCCATATAGCTGGACTCGGGATGTGGCTCGTCGTTTATGTCTAATTAAAATTGCTCTGCGTGCCGGGCGTGCCGAGCGCTAAACTAAGGCAAAGTGGCGTCGTTTTTTTGTTACTAGCGCGGGGTGTACTTATATGTTAAGTGTGCTGATTTGTATTAATTATAGCGCTTAATGTTGCTTCGCTTGAAACTATTTGCAGTGCTCCGGCTCGATCTGGCAGTGGCATTTCCTGCGCGCACATTCTTCCTGCTCCGCTCGGGGAGGCAAAGTAAGTCAATAAATCTATGCAAAACTTATTATAAATCATATGACAAACTGCGAGCGGCCATTTTAATTACCTGTTTTGCCACATACAAAGTCGGTATGGGTGTGAGTGGGGCTTTTGCTGCTGCAGCTATCTTAATAAGCCGCCTTAATTTGGCTTAATTTGCGGGCGGCCACAGGGTCGTATGAGTAACGTTTAATTGCATGCCAAAAGCGGTCACAAAGGCACTCCACTCCACAGGCAAGAATTTCAGCTGGAATTGCTCATTACGAACATGCCATTCCTTGGAAATAGCTCTCCGGCAGCCACCGAAACAATAACAACAACGACATCTTGGTAGCCGTAATAACAATAACAATAATAATAATTAAAAACCGATTTTTTGCCTCATTTTTGTTTCGTTTGTTGGTTTGACTGGGCCATAAAATAACAAGAAACAAGAAACTGGGCTATATACACACTGGCACACACTCACATGTAGGTGTAGGTGCTTAGTTTATGAATTTGCTTAGTCAAGCGGCAATAAACGGCGTCCGAAATACACACAACAAAAAAAATAATAAATAATAAACTGGGCGCAGCAATTCGCCCCGCGGCATGCCAAGCAAGGTGAAACTGAAACAGAAAATTAAAAACATATAGTAGATCCACCGAAAAGATTGCAACTAAATATTATTGCAATTAATAATTTGGCAATACAATTTAGCACCCAGCGCTGGAATTATAACAGCAGTGATTAACAATTAGGTATTGCCACTTAGGCAGATGCCAACAACAACACCAGCAAAAAGCAAAAAAAAAACTGTACTGAAAAATGTCTGTCCGAATTTTTATTCCGCCGCATTAGCAACTGCAACAGCAAGGCGGCAAGTGTTGCTGCCACCGGAGTTGGGTAACAATTAAGCAATTTTCATAATTACAAACAATGACCAATTTTTTGACACGCTTGCAAAGCGCGCAAAATTTTTTGATTTTAACCAGCGGCCACTGCAGCAGCAGCAGCCGCTGCAACAGCAACCGCTGCAAGTGCAACAGCAACAGCGGCACTAAATGCTGATTTGTGTCTGGCAGCCGGTTGATGCATGTTAATCAGTTTTCCGAGGCGAAGCATAAACGTAGAATATAGCAGAACTAAAATTAAATTATTTTCGTAGGAAATTCCTTCCCCATCTAATGCTAGAAGCCTTTGGGGTGACCGATCTTAAGGCTGATCTCATGATGTGAACCTTAAATATTATGTAAAAAACTCATTTAAAGTTTAGAAATCACCCAAAAATAATTTAATATAAATTGAATAAATTATTATCATTGTAAAACCGAATCACACATCACAAAATCTGCTAACGAAGTGCTTATGCTCACATGCTAAGTGCTGCCCAGGGGCAGCTTCCAGCTGAAGGCAATCACGTGCCCGGCAAATGGTCAGCAGCGCACAATTGACCAGCGGCTGCCACCGACGTGTCGTCCATTAAAGCCAACGGTCGGTGGCAGCCACTGACTTGGCAGGCGATTTATATAATCAGCAGCGACACAAAACGTGGCAACATACTCCAAATAATTCGCTGCTCTGGGCAATCTAAAACAATTTGCGTTTTGTGTATCGCAGCCGCCAGAAAACAAGAGGGAAAACCAGCACTTGGGCTAGCATTTTGCGTGCCGAACGATTGAATTGGGCAACTGGTCAGTGGATGTAGTGGTTCCATGGGACCACGAGTCATCTGAGAGCCGCACTGTCCCCACCCGCAATTAATGCATAATAATTGCAAACGAAAACCCGGAGTCGAAACCGAAGCGTTTCAGGTTGCAACAAAGTGCGGCAAGTGTTGCGAATTCCGGCCAAGTCTTTGGGCTCTAGGGTACTCGGCGGCCACACGATATTAAACAATAATTGTAACTGTAAAGTGAGCTTAACGTGAGTGCATCAAAGCATAATCTCTCTTGCAACAGAGACACCGATACAGAGACAGACCCGGCCACAGATATAAGTCTAAATAGATATAGATATAGATACCGCGGCAGACGGATGGAAGCCAAAGCGCAGACGGCGAAACAGACAGAGAAATATTCATTGAAGAAAAAAGTGCAGAGTGCCAGACAAGAGTCAAGAAACTCGGGTAGTACGTAAAACATACCGCCTTATAATTAGAGCAGAAATTCTGACGTTTCTATTTCAATTTTCCAGCAAACGCCACGCAAAACTGCCACGCCAAGTGACGTTTTGATTGAGTGATTGGCAACAAGACGCGGCCAAAAAGGGGTCTCGCAGGGGGCTAAGGCCTGGTAGCCAACCAGGCAGCAAGTGTTTGCCCACTGCGGTTGCAAATATCTGCATACCAGGACCGGCTGACTTGGCTGGCTGAATACCTGAATGAAAATCGTTGTGAAAGAAGGTTTCACGTTACCCTCGACAGCGATCCGCTGCAGGTTACTGTCGCACTCCAAATCCGGCACGTAATTCAAGCTCGGGAGAAATTTCTAATGCCCAACAGTGCCAAAGATAGTCTCAGTAACTCAGTAAAAAAAAAACACGGATTGTGTATGCACTCCACAAAATTACATGTCAAAGTTCAAGAAAAAATCCTTAAAATTGTATTTGAATTTATAGGAATTTAATAAATCAAAATCAAGGAAAAATAAACCTGAGGAATAGCTAAGATATCTCTGCATAATTTGTGGAATATATTTTAAATCCTATTTCAATTTTCTTTTAACTTGAAAATTATTTCTTCAAGTGCCAGTGCAGTCTTTTCTTCTCAAGTTTACTTTGCAACAGCATTTATAATTATCACAAGACAATTTAACAAAAAATCAGCAAAGAGCAAACAAAAACAATGTTGGCTGCGGACCACACCCACTTCTGTGCCATACGAGTTCCAAGTGGTAATTGCACCAATTTGAATACGTAATAAAATCGAATGAGAAGCAAATCGATTAGCGATCTAACGCGCCCATTGTGTGGTCGTATCGGATCTCTTGTTCCTCATGCGATCCGCGAGCTATGCGCTATCCGTATCTGGGGCCATAGCTGCGGCTATATCTGTATCTGTGGCTGCGGCTGCGGAGCACGAGCTAGACGCCGAGACGTTTGTACGGTCGATCGACTTGCGGATACTGTCCGCTGCCACCGCTCAATGTGAAGGTCAGTAGGTGGCGGCCAGCAACTGCGAACAATCAATTAGACTGAATGCCTAAAACGGTAAAATCCATATCCATGTGTGCACTCTGTGCACCAGATAATGCTATACTATAGGTACACTCGTAATGCCATGCACATGGCTGTCGATCGGGAATATGGGTGTGCTTCCAGTCATGCATCAAGATCAAGGTGAGTCTGTGCAGTGGAAATTTTCTCAGATATCGCATTTCGCACAAACTCTCAGGAAGTTGCTGACGAGAATGCGTGTGCTTAGGAAAAGGTCCTTGAAGCTGACTAAATAAACAAAATAATACTTTAATTTTGCTGATTTTATTCATGTAAACAAATAGTTTATTAACTAATCTTCTTGGAAAAAGCTACCTGAGTTTCTTTTATATAAAAGCCGATAGATACCACAACATTTTAAATTGTATCTGAAGCTGAAGTTTCTCGGAAAACCATTGACTTTTATTTGGCGGGTGAACAAGGTCAGCAATATAATTGCAAGTTGTAAAGCCTAATGTAGTCTATCAATAATTTTTCGGAGAAAAATAATGCCGTAAAGCCCCAATTTCTCCCTGGGGCGATCGATGGCCATTCGAAAGCATTTCGATTGCTGGATTAGTGTCGCCTTAGCTAATGGCTTGTGGCATCAGCCGGGTATTCCGGTCAGATGCTAGTGCTCATTGTGGTCGGTAATTGCTTTCTTTAAGGCCAGATCAAGTCCCGCCCACGCCACTGCTCCAATTTGATTTGGTGGAGAGTGGAGAGCCAGCCAGGCTGGCTGTTTTGACAGTCTGCAGTTATTGTTTGATGCGCTGTCCGAGTGATGAGTTCATTAAGTGTGCCATAATTGAGCCTTTAATGCTCGGGCCCGGCTCATGAATGGGCGTGCGTTTTGACAGTCGGATTGACTGACTGCCCGAATGGCCGGAATGGCAAAATGACTGACTGACTGGCTGACAGAGTGACAGGCCGTGGCCGTTGGCCCAGTGAAATTGATACAACGAAAGTAGGCAAGCGCTATTTAAGCCAACTGCTTTGATTTCAACCACTTCCTGCTTGGCGCAGCTTCTCTTTTTAGTCTTGAGCTTAAGTGTATTGTGTTTAACGGGCAGCTATTTAATTAAGGCAAGGGCTTGGTTACTGGTTGCTTGCCAGCTGGCCTGGCAGCCTGGCCTTGGCAACTCCCAGAGATGGCCAGGGCGCTCCTCCTCGTATGGGCGAGTGAAATTACTGATATTTGATGCCATTTGCATAGATTCCACCATCTGCAATTGCAAAATCAGAGGATTTCCTCCGCCCATCGCTCGATCATATTGATTTCCCCGGCCGCGCGTGGCAAATCAAATCGCAATGAATCGAATCGAACGAAATTGAATCGCCATAGAGCCCAGGCCCAGACCAAGACCAAGACAAGACCTGCTGAAATAGATCCGCTTTAATATCGGTAATTAGGACCACACCTATGCGATATTCAAAGTGATTTTTATTACAATCGCCGGCCAGAGTCAGCTCTGCAAACTTTGCTTAGATTCTGACTTATTTTTATTTTTTATGTTTATGGCAGCTGCCTTTTGGCCGAAACTCGATTAGTTTCAATTTGCCGTTTGTGTGCCGGTCTATGGTCCGCTTTATGGTCGCTGTTGGCCTTTGTGTGTATATATTTTATATCTGCATGCTGTTTAATGGAGCCTCTGAGCCCGGAGCCGGAGTTCCATGGCCGGGGCAGTTGCATATCACACGATAAGCTGACCTTAAACTTGCCGGCGCGCTTTGTTGTGGCGAATTGAAATAAACCGTGCAGCGGTCAACTTCTATGTGCAATTAGTTTTCTCAGTCTCTCTCCCTTTCCGCTTTTCTATTTCCGTGTATCTCTGTTTGTGTATGTGTGGAAAGTCGGGGGTATTTTCCTTCATACTTCTGAGAGCTGGCAGCAGGTGGTCTGCCGCCAAAAGCTAATTGTGTTTTTCTCACATTTGCAGTTAGGCACCGTTGGCTGCAAGGCCCAAATGCATCTGTGAGACACTCAAATGCTCAGATACTCAGATACTGAGATACTCATATGTGCGCCTAAAACAAACACACAATAAATTGCCTGGACACAGCGGGCGACCACTTGGTTGGCGGCTAGTGGCTGTGGCTGTGTCTGCTGGTGGTGCCAGAGGTTTTTCCAGCCTGGCGGTGCAGTGGTTCTACTTCCATTCCATTTTGCATGCTGTAAATTAAGGCAGGTTGCCCGAATGCGAATGCGATTCGCCGTAATGGAGGAAATCGTTAGGATTTAGCTATTAAGTACGTATAATTGCTTGTTAGCGTCCGCGAATGCAAATCATATGCTCACTGGCAATTGCAGACAACTGGCGGCGTGAGACGATGAGAGTGAGAAGAACCAGATTCGAAAAGCGTCATCATTATCATTTTCCTGTCATCCATAATAAAAGAAAATGTTAAGATCAAAGATCATGTTAACGTGTCAGCAAGAATATTGAAAAATTCAAAACAACGTTGCACTTTTTTAATTCTCATCATAGGTCTTTTTATTAATAAAAGATTTCCTCTAATTTACTTAACTTACTTTTTCGCTCAGTACACAGGTGTTTAAAATATTTTCCTTATGCTGATTTCAAATGTATCCCATGGATCTTCGTGGCGATTCTTGGGGCTGTCATCATGGCCATTGCGTTCGCCTCCCAGTGGAGCAGCTACCTGTGTTTTCTCTCGCTGTCATCGGATCTGCGGCCAGTTATCTCACATTTGTATCCGCTGGCCGGCTATCAAGGCTGCATCAGCTTATGACTACTACCACATTTTCAAATCCGCCAACCGGTTGGCCAACTGGCCACTCTGGGAGCCAATGCGACGACAACTGGCACAGAGCTCACGCTTCATTAGACGTCACATTTGGCGAAGTCTGCGAAAAACTAAAACGAAAAGGAAAACGAGTCGTCATCTGACAAGAAGATCATGAGGAGAGGATCGCAAATCGCAAATCGCAGATCTCTGATCTGTGTGCTGTGATAGGGGCCAGTTGATTTTCCCAGCGATTTTCACTGCGCCAACTAATGAACGCAAAGGCGCTGAAATTAATTTGCAAAACTTTAATATGCTTTAGGAAAATTCGCATAAATAACAACCTGTCGCCGGCTAATGGAAAAGCAGGGGGAGGTGTTGCCAAATGGTAAGGCGCTCATGCAGATAAACCGTTTTGGAGTTTTGTAGCTCAGTAGTTTTGGAGCGGACCACATGTGGGCTGAGCGATGCGCTCGAAATGCCAGCAATTTATTCGCGGGGCGGAGGGAGGGGCCGCCAAGTGCGCCGCACAGAGGCATGTGCATATGCATATTCGCAAATAAGTGCACTGCCAGTCGCAAAGTCTGCCCATTTGGTGTATAGTTGCGCCCCTGACACATCCAAGAATGTTCCGGGTTGCTTCCTCAGTCTCAGTCACCGGTGTCGCCCCAGTCCCCTTCGGTCTCGAATCGATTATTTGCCCAGCAATCAAGCCAGCCAGCCACTAGCTGCGACGTTGAGCCTGGCTTCGAGGCCTGAGCCAACGGCGACTGCCGCCAAGCAGTCTGTTGACGGTTTTCAATACCATTTTGGTGCACAGGCACTGTTGTCTCACTCGTATTAGTTTTAAATGCCACATTGGCATTGGGCAAACACTCGGAGCGGTGCCAAGTCGAAGCCGGGATACCCTGAGACCTCAGCAGAGGTTATTAGACATAAAATAAAAGCAATACTTTGCACTATATAAGACGTAAATTTACTTTAAGTTCATCTGGGCTTAAAGAAATATTTTAGAACCCCAAACAATAATTTTTAAAATATTAATTTCATAATAAACTTGTAATGAGCTAACTAGGAAACACTTGTTGGTATATTTTTGTAGTTTTAAAAGAAAACATGCGGATACAAATATGTTTACAATATCTTTTTCTTGTTGACATTGTCAGTTTGGTATGACTCACATCTCCCCCAAACTTTGCCCCCGTGTAGGCAATAGATCTTTGGCCGGAGTCAACGTGAGCCGATAGAGCCACGAGATAGCCCCTGGCTAAATGCTGGTCACCAGCTGTGGACAGCTGTCCCCTGACTTTGGCTTCTTGGTTTCTTGGCCAGCTTGTCGCTTTGTTTGCCCGCTTGTTGTCCCCTGTTTGCCGTTTGTCTTTTGGGCCTAAACGGCGTTAATGCGTACGGCAAACACTCGCGGGGACCACCGGCAAACAGCCGCTGACCAGGAGCTTGGAGTTGGGGCTGGAGTTGGAGTTGGAGTTGGATCGGGAGATAGAGTGGAAACTGAGATGGTAGCTCTGACTGGAGGCTACCGTTAGCCACCGGCCCGGGGGCTCTGCTAATTGGCCAGAAAGCAACAAATAAGCTGAAAAGAGAGTTTGTGGGCATGCGATGCGGCTTTGCCAGAAATTCTCAAGTAATTATGAAAGTTTCACTTTTTTGCAAGGGGTTTTTGTTTTTTCTTTGTCGATGGCATGCGCCATTCCAAAGACAGAAGGAAATTATGCAAAAGATACACAAAAAGCTAAACGCTAACGCGAAATTTTTCAGCTGCTTGCCATTTTTGGCCATGGCAAATTGTTTGTCCAGTTGCTACTGCTGCTGCTAAGGCGATGGCTTCAAAAGTTGTAAATTAATAGGCGAAAATACGCGAAATCTCGGCAAGCACATAAACAGGCACACGGGCACTTTGGCAATGGGTGAACGCCCATTGCGGGTCTTTCAATCAAATGGCCGAAAATGGCTCCCATAAATTGCGCCCATGCATTAAATGTGACTGTTGTTTTCCCCCTCCTGGTCCTGTCAGCGGTGCTGCGGCACTTACCGAACAATAAACATTCATTTTACTATGCAGCTGATGGAGATTTGTTGCAACAACAAGCCGCTGTCAATTGCCAATTTAAATTTATGCAGCTCGCTTCCACCATCTCCCTCTCCACCCTGGATCCCGACACCCAATTCCGCCGAGAACATTTCCAACTGGGTGTGACGACAGCGGCGACACTTGAGTCAGTTTTAATTATGTGTACTCGCAAAAACAAATAATGACGTCGAGGGGGGTTGCCCAAAAATGGCACAGACAACATGGCCAAGCGGCCACATTTTGGGTTCGAAATTCTGTGTATCGTTTGTCAAATCACCTAAGGAGTGTGCAGCTGTAGACCTGAAAGTACTGACAGGAGGCTAAGGCCCAGCCAGATTCGCATTGGGAGGGACCTTCTTCCGAGAGCTCTAAACATGGAATCAAATGATCGATATTGGCAAAAAAACTTAATTAAAAATATAGCCGATAAATGCCTTTAAATCTATATAAATTCAATTATTTTCAAATTCAACGGGCCTTCCGATCGGCAAGTGTGTGCAGCTATATGGCAGTCTGGAATCCATGTGGTGTTTATTTTGGGTCGCACTTGTTTTGCATGCCGGCCTCGCCCATCAATCCGCAAAGAGTCCGCACCAAAAACCATCAGAGCCACCAGCTTCACCAGCCCACACGCCCCCAAGGCGTCGAAATGGGCACGGCTGCCATTTTGGGTGGGTGTTGTGCTCTCAACACTTTCGCCAGCACCAACTCCAGCACCGGCTCCAGCTCTCCAACTGCAACTCCAAGACCCAAAACCCAAAGACCCAAAGCCAAACCAATACCGGAGTCGATGCCGATGTCAATTGGCTCTTTGGCAGGCTGCACCGCAGCGCAAATTGCATTGATTTGTGTGGGAATGCGGCGTTAATTTGATTTGATTAATCAAAGTGCATGCACAGATTTCACCCGCGATCGAGGCACTCATATGGTGGGGATGGGGATCCGACATGTGCCGCCGGGTCGTGGCTTCGAATATTGGTGTGTTTTACGCTTGGGTGTTAGTGTGTGCGTTTTGGTGGTGTTCCTTTTAGTTTTAGTTTATGTATATGGCCAATAATTCACTCGGGCGGCCTAACGGTTTATTAGCATAAATAAAAATAAAATTGATATGTTTGAACTATTTCCTGCAGCAATGCGCGCTACAATTTTCGTACATGACAACCAACAACCATCGACCAAGAGCCGACAACGAACGAGCAACGAACAACGAGAACAACCTGCAGCCAGTGCACAGTGGTTGAAGAAATATTAAAGTAAATTGCATTGATAAGGCAGCTATCGAGCTCAGAGTTATATAAATAACATAAAGTCCTGTTTTCGCGAGGCTCCAACCACTGTGCTGTGGCCTGGTAACTGCCTCAGTTTGAGCTCGAGCCAAAGACGTGGCCAAACGAGCTGCGACTAAGTGGACGGACTGGGAATCGGGCTCGAACTGCAACTGCCACTGCCACTTGCAGCGGACTGCTGACTGCGGAATTGGTAGCTGCTGCAACAAAATGTTGCGATGTCAGCCGACGAAGGCGGCGCATGCAAATGGGGTTAGGGTAGAGGCTCCGGCATAGGCTCAGACTAAGACTTAGACTTAACCACCGCCGTATCTAATGGTTATATAAATTTGGCACTTCATGTAGTCCACGGGCTGCGACCGGCTTAGCTGTTAGCCAAAGCCATAGCCGTCGTTGTTTAAGCGCTTGTTTAGGCCGCGAACATTGCCTTGATTTGAAACTGAATCAATATTGAGCGGGGCGAAGACAAACGACAGGAAAAGGCTGGGTTCAGTTGTAGATCGAACCGAGGATTGCTAGCCGGTGACTTGTACTAGGAATAAGTCAATTATATAATTACTGTTGCTCTCTAAAATCATAACCTGTAAGCCTGATAGATATGACATTTATTGGAAGTCTATGAACTGCTTACAAGCCAAAGAACAGATCGATTAGAGAGATAAAATTATTAAGAACCATTAACTAATAAATTCCCAACCAATAAATATTCAAAATATAATTTTAAAAAGCCTCCAATCGCCTGCATTGCCTCACATCTTTGCCACGCCTTTGCCAGGTGCAAAACTCACTTGCACGGCATGCCAATCGAGGCTCTGAGTCTTCACCTGTGTGGAGTGACATGTTAATTTAACCTGGCCCATAGCCAGAGCGGGATGGCTAGAGGCACGCAGCAGGTGACACGCACGTAGGCCAGTCACTCACTCTCCGACTCGGCTGCTCACTGGCCACGCCTACCGCGTAGACTAACCAACTCATTGGCTCAGTTCGATAAAGTTATCATTTATGCAAATTTCCCTGACAGCTTTGACAAAATCGATCCGATAGTTTCGGGGATCCCAGGTGGAGTGGCATGTTTTAGTAGAAAAATTTCCACCCATTTGTATAGGACAAATCTCGATTCGCTGGGGGCAGTTATAATCCCAACGGAATAATTTGAATTCTATTCAGTTAAAAAGTATTCAAAATGTATTTCTTTGTTTCCATTTAATACAGAAATTATGCCAATTTAGTGCAGCTACACATTTGACAGGTCTTTCGATCTCTCGCCGTAGGTAATTTTCAGCTTTTCTTGGGCGGAAAATAATGACTCACTGGGAGCACCGGCTAATCACATGACCAGAGCAGCGTGTGTGGCCCGGCAAGCGGTGTCTAACGTGCAGTTAACCCACAAATGCCGGGCCAAAGAAAAACGACTAAGACAACACCAGCTATTATTACCTCCACAAAAAAATAAAAAAAAAAACAGATTATAAAACCAACAACGCCAAGAGCCGGCGGACAATGAGCCTCGGCGCGGGCCAAAAGCTCCGCAAACTGTAATTGATGATGAAGAAAAGAGATCGATCATATTGTGCGAGCGCATATCAATCACGACCACGACAAAATGTAAACACACACAATCGCACACGAGCGTCGGGCCTACATGGCGTATGCGTAACGTGTGGCATTTTGCGGCTATGGATTCGGCTTTTGTATTAGCTACCTGACCAAAAGGCACACTACACTCGAAATAAAATGGAATTTTATCACAAATCTATTTTACAACTAGAGTACAACAATTCTAAAGTTTAAATGTTTTTATTTATATTCATATTTTCCAATTGGGAATGACCCTACTTGAATTTGCTTAAACATTTCGGGATATTATTTTTATGATACTATTTTTAAGTTTAGTTCTTTAATCGATTCGTGTTTTGAGTGCATATACTCCATTTCTGCGGGGAGTGACACTGCCCGCAAAAATGTTTAGCCCGGCTAACCGTGCGTATGAGTAATGTTCAAGTGCAAATACAATGAGGCGAGGAAGAAAACAGAAACATACACAGCTCACACACACACGCACACACAGGGACGGCAAAAATATAGCAAATACAGAAATAAGTGTAATAAGGCCCCGGCATTCCATTGAAACGAGTTTCATATTAATTGGCCTTTTCATAGCTGAATATTTGGTTCGGTTTCTTTGGCTTTGTGGCCTTATGCGGGTTCAATGGTTTGTTCTACTTTCTGGGCCACCCCAAGATTACAAGGCGAAAAGAGAAATAGGAATCGAGGAGGAGATGTATGTATATGGAGCTGCTCCTCTATTGAATCATTCAAATCGTCCGAATTCGCCCCCAGGTGAACACAGAAAAGTCTCGCTCTCCACGGCTCTTGGACCCAATTTTTGTGGGCCGGCACTTTTTATTTGCTTTTGAGCATTTCTTCATTGTTTGTTTTGATTAATTTTTTGCTGCTCGCTCGCTGTTGTTGCAAATGTTTAAGTGGAGCAGAAAAGATTTGGCTGGCAACTCGATGCTTCCGTTGCTAAACGATTCGAATTAAGATTCTCCCTGCCGCAACGCCACACTTCTGTGAATGAAATCGAGAAATGGAATGGTATAGAAGGGAATCGAAATGGAATGGAATGTGCTGTTCACAGCGGAAATCAGCTTTCTTTTGGGTGTGTTTTAGCCATATCTTTTTGCCAGAGTACCAGATATTGGCCAAATAAATGCTCCACTTCCAGAGCCCTGAGAATCCTATGATACCGCTTAATTAAGCCAATACATCGTTTATACACACGTAATTAAAGAAACGAATTCGAAATCGTTTTTGCCATGGACAGTCAAAAATACCAAATAAGTTTAACAAATGTCAGGCCAAAGCACCAGCAAATACAAAAGGAATAAAAACACTTGAGAATCTTTATACAATAAATCTTTATTTTTACGGCACTGCTGCAGTCGAGCTTTTGTTGAAAAACACTTGTTGCTGTTTTTGTTGCCGTCTCGCTGTCTTGTTGCCTCGTTTGACCTTTATTTCATAGAAAAAAGCGGCGATGTCTGCATTTGCCGTCTGCAATTGCGGGAGAGAGCAAAGAACCAGTTGGCCATTGATCATCCCCAGCCCCGCACTCTGCACCCCACCGTAGCGGTCCCAGCCAACAATGTTGCCAAGAGCCAAGACCATTGATACCAACACCAGCTCACGTCCCAGGCCATTGCCTGTCATTGCTGGCCTTGTTGTAGTTGTTAGCAGTTAGTAGATTGCAAATAAAGGATGTACAACGGAGATACCCTGTTTTTTTCAGTTCTTAGGTAGTTAATAATATATATATTAAATTTAGCATTAATTTCGAACATTATTTCTATAAATCTATAAATTTGGATATCTTTAAGGAACACAGAAAACATGACAATTATTCTTATAAATATTATCTGTAGAAATGGCCATCTCTTGAATACATTAGATCAAAATCTGCATCAAATGTTTAGTTATTTTCCCACCTAAATTAGACTTTAATAAGTTTAGAATATTTTTCCTAATCTTCAGAAAATATATCTATAAAATTCAACTTAACTTCCTTCCAAATGTATCCCAAAGATATGGTATATACCCCGATATCTAATAACAACTATAGAAAAAAAAGCCGTTAAAGTCATTTCGCATCATTAGTATGATATGTGCGATTGTATGGGTGTTGATTTCTGATTCTTGTGCCTGTGTAAGTGGTGCCGGCTGTGAGAATTGCTAAATGCGCATGTAAATACACCAGCCGGGGCTCCAAGGGGGCGATGAAAAGTGGTAGGTGATGCACATACACGTATTCCACTGCATTTAATATCCACCTTGACTTTGATAGGCCATAATCCGTGTGTGTGTGCCCGTAAATTAGCCACAGTTAGTGACCCGGCGTGGCTGCATTGGCATATTTCATGCGCTAAATGCGTCATTAGGCGCTTTGATTTACGGCACACGTGTGCGGCGGTAGAAGGAGCCGCAGGTTGAAGCATCTCGAATCGCACTGGGGCTAAGATTGGGATTGGATTGGATGGCATATAGTGTGCATATATCCGCGGGCCATTTCATTAAAATTGGAAACATTTTTTATGCCATCGGCCGTGTGGCCAAGTGCGGCAAACAATTTAATTAAAATTTCGTTTGATTTCCCCCAGCATGAAAATGGTCAGCCAATCTGGCTGCAGCAGTGGCAGTTGCTGCCAAACGACGGCCATTTGTGCTTCGATTTTGGCCACAAGCTCTCGGCTGTTTGCAGTGTTTTTGGTCAAAACGAGATCGCAGCAAGTGGCACGCAATGCTGCTGCTGCTGCTGTTGCAGTGCGGCTGCCACTGGCAGCCAACTGATGCGTATCGAGCGGCATTTTAAATGAAGCGATTAAAATCGAACGCCTGCACAGTTACACATTTGGCCCCCGGCACCTGCCCCCCTGCACCACTTTCCCGCCGTGTATCTTTTAATTCAATCAATTTTTCTCACAGCTTCCCGTTGGCATGCGAGCATCGATCATGTAAATTGAAATTGAGTTACATGATCAACATGACATCATTCGCGGATCCGCAATTTTCCTTGCTAATGGAGTAACTTTGCCATATCCTCCATTGAAACATTTTAAGTGCACAGGGAAAAAGTTGGTTTAGGGAAAATTGCATTCTAATATCAGATTTATAAGACCAATATTTATCAACTAAAAGATTTTTTATACTAAAAAATCATTAATTTTAATTTTAACAAATATATTTTAAATTTTCTCTTAAATTTGCATAAATTTAGACTCATATTTCGAAGAAAATAAATTGTAAAAGTGAGTTTTTTCCTCTGCATCCCACTCCAGCAGCATCGTATGTGTGTTCATTAGAATAAGCAAACATTTGCGGGCCGAGAAGCATCGAAGCATCGAAGTATCAAAGTATCGAGTCTTATAGCGGTCAACGAGCCAGTGCGTGTGGAACACCCACAGTTGGATAAACATTGACGCGGAGCAATTAGAGCCCCGAGACAAGCTGGCAAGTGGAAGAGAGTCCAGTCCGGTGGAGAGCTCTGGCCAAGATACTACTCGTATATTACCGATGTATCTGCGATTGGGTTGGCTGCGTTATTTATGCCCCTGTTTGCCTTCCCGGGGGCACAAACACACTTACCCCGCCGATAGACGATTGTCATTGATTTATGCCACTAATTGTTATTCATCGCACCGTAGGTGGGCCCCACCATCGACCATAATCCACTATCCAGCATGAGACACCACCCCACCACGCACCGATCAACAGTGGAAATAGGACATAGGTTTTGACTTGGATATATCATTATTTTAGATACTTTTAAAGATCAATATTAGAATTTTTGATAACTAAAAACTTGAAATGAGTCGTGTGTTTGCTTATAAATAAATTAAATATCTTTAAACCTTAAACCTTAAACTTTAAACTTTAAACTTTCTTCCAAGCAGATTTAAAATAGAGTCTTTAATACAGTTGTCATTCCATCGTTATCATATTAAAGCATAAAAATACTATTACTGAATATTATTTTGTTTTTATAATTGGCTATTTGAAAATAATAAACTATTTTAAAGTAAATCAAGTCAGTCCCACTGTACGATATGTCCCTCTTTGGGAGCTGTTCTATATCGCGTGCTGATGTCGCATAAATCAGAGTCAGGCAAAGACTGGCAGCCAAAAAACTACATCACCTAATGATTTGTTTTGGACCCTGACAATGGGCTACCAAAAACGGAGGCCTTAGGTTACAGCATCAGCGCATCACAAGATTTCCATCCACTCTCCACTCGAGTCTCCTCCGATAGCGCTGTAGTTCGTTTCGTTTAATGATCGCCTACGCAAAATCCAATGGCTCAGATTTGTCTCATGTCAGCATAAATTTGTCTTAATTGATTTTAAATTCGGGCATTCTCGTTGTTGTTTTTTAGATTTTATGGCCGCTTGCAGGCCAAATTGGTATCTGTAGAAAGAAGCGCTTGAGCTGAAACAAGAAATTATATTTTTCCGCTTTTAGGCTATTGCATAGCTAATGGCGTTCCAAAACTAGTCCGGTGTTCGTTTTGATTGAGCATGAATATGTATGCTCAGATAGCTAATTCAATTAACGAGCCCTAACGACTTTATCTGAGTTATTTGGGAAATCGCCGCGCAATCCCAAGCCGCAGCCGAAGGGAAATATTAGCATACTGTCCATAAATGTCACTTTGATTAATCCCTTTGCACTTGCCAGATTTTCGTTGGTGTCTCAGCCAAGGGCGAGCTCTCATCTATATACTTTCCGAATCGAACCACCGAAATTTCTTTATAATAACCACCCATCTCTACCTCGATCTCAGATAGTTTGGTTTGATAAAGATACAAAGAGGAGCACACCTGCTGTGCAGGGAAATTAGTCTGTTGGTTATCTTTATGGGATGCCAATCAAAATAAACATATGTAAATAACCTCTAGTTTATTTCCACGCATAAATATGGTGATATATATAATTTACATTTATTTATTGGAATGACGTAGCCCGATCGAGTGTGGACACATTTAAGGCAGCAAATTATCAAAACGAAATTGCACCATAAATAAGCCAGTCGAAATGTAAAAATTATGAACAGGGCCCAGCAATTTAACCCGAGATGCAAACAAGATCCAGCTAATGGATCGTATCCGATCGGATCGAATCGAATCGAACAGATCGTCGCACGCTTAATGGCGTGAATTATTTACCGATTTTAATGCCAAGCCAATACCAACACCAATATCGTTTGAACAAAAACCAATATCGATCAGACTCCGCTGCGCCTTTGTGATTATGTGCTGCATTTGCGGCATGTCATTGCTTTTATTTAAAACAAATCGTAAATGTTTAAATGCCGCCTAGCTTTTGGTGCTGCCGCCGACGCTTGGTTTTTGAATTTTTGGAAACTTGGAAACCTCGATACTTGGGAACTTGGGAACCCGGGACATTGCTCAATGGACTCTGCGGATGGTGGCCATAGAGTGGCTATCTATCGGTGGCATTCGGTGGCTCGTTTAAGGTGTGTCCCGGCCCGAGACCTTATAAAAATAAACAACAATGAGCCGAGAGACTGGGATTGAAACTGAGACTTCGACTTTGACTCGACTCCATTGAGTGCGTTAAATGCCGTGTATGTGGAGCAGTTCGGATCGGACTTTGAGAAACGCCCCGCTCAGAAAAGACAACAATGAAACGGCCTAAAAAAGATCAACAATAATTTTTTCGGCTGAGGTGGCTACTTAAATAAACAGATCGCGGGGACTGAAGTGTTACGGGCGGAGAGATAATGAAAAATAGCGGCATCAAGCCGAACAAAAATAAACCACTCTTAGAGATATTTTAATCATAATAATAGACAACAGGCCACAAAAAGCTGACAAGGGGCTTTGTTCGAATGTCAGTCTTAATAAAGGCGCAAAACTTTATTTTAAACGTTTTTTAATGACGTCAATGAGTGTGCAATTGTTTCTGTATTTCTGTGACTTGTGATAATGCCAGAATTGGGCAATTTGAATAGTCCCTGGCCCCGCACACAAATGCCCAAAAGTACCCAGTGCGAGAAGCCCTTTGTTTTGGATTCTTTTTGCTAAGCCTAAGTTTCTCTTCTAAATTGGACTCTGCCGAACTGAAACCGAAACCCAGACGAAATCCTGATCCGACACCTACAGCACGGCATCACGTACAAATATCGTAGGCACGATTTTGCACTATTTTCAGATTTATCCAACACCTGCGCAAAAAAAGGGGGGGTTAAGAGATATCCGAAAAGCCAGAAATCGCAATGAAAATGGAGATGGAGATGCGAAGAGATCAGCGAAGATCACGCTGAACATGAAAAGCATGAAAAGCGTTTTGTACTCTTCAAAATCGGCAAAAGAAATTCAGACAGAATATGGGTAAGGCTTCTTGTTTGAATTTTAGATTTGGGTATTCGGATTTTGTATCGACTGCCTTGTGAGACTTACAGCCTCCGGGAATGCAAATTGTTTTGCACTTGAAAGCGAACGAGTTAAAGGCGAGGCGTTGGAGATCATTAAGCTAAACGCACGACATTTCCGTTTTAATCAACCACCCGCTTGGTAGCGAAATTAACTCAATTCACAAAGGCAGCCAAATAAAAAAAAAATGACAGAAACTGGAGAAGAAATCTGAGATCGTGAGTGGCGGATGCCCGGGCGTCGAACCAACTCTTGGATACTCTTTTCCTGCTCAGTGCAGAGCAGTTAACTGGCGGGGAGATCATTTCACACATTTCGCCGTAAAATATTTTATAAGGCCCATCAAAGCGGATAAATGTGCCCACATAACTCTCCGCCAGACCATTATTCCAATCAAGCGAACATCCAGCTGCATTCCTATCAATCTCCCCGCCACTTCTTGGCGAACCAAACACGATCTGCACAAATGTCTTGCGGATAAAGAGTAAACATAAAAATTAACCTGGCCAGGTGAGTAGGAGAGTGGGGAGGCGCGGGATTTCATGGCCCAATGAAATGGCCAGCTGAAGAACTAATAAACATCGGCAGCGGCGAAGCAGCCACAAGAAATGGCTTGAAAATATAGTTCATAGGCATTGTGATTGCCTTCAATAAATTGCAAATAATTTCGACCTCATTTCGGCGGGCCAGCCACACGGTCACGGACAACGCCCCACAACACCTCGATCCCTCCTTTTGGGCCGGCCACCTCCGCACGGATCCGAGCTGGCGCTGCGTGATATAATTTCTGAGATCTATAGACAGATCGCAGTACGGTGGAGTGGAGCTCGATCCAAAATATTTCCAGACCACGCACATGCTCGGATTTAGTGCGCCGTCATAAATTTTCCTGCGACTCCGTTCGACTTCTTTTTAATTAAAATGCTATCAAATGTCAAGTTTACATGGCCGGAGCGCCAGCTGGGCCGGAGTGGAGATCGGAGTGAAGCCGGCGGAGTCGAGGAGCTGGCAAAAGCAAAGCAAACACTTGTCATCTTGACAGGCCAAACAAAGCGTGACAGACGCAGGGAGATCGGGCAGGGATTCGGGATGGGGGATAGGGGAACGCGATACGGGGGAACGGGGATCCGGGGGCCTAACGAGGGTCATTCAATGAGTTGGGCTGCAGTTCGCATTTGCATAGGATACCCACACAAAGACGGAGACGGCGGCGCAGGCAGTGCACCTGGCAAATGTGGGCTCCACTCGTGGACGCGAACTCGGACATGTTTAAGTAATTGCGCGCGTGCGTGGTGGCAAACAATTGAGACACACTGTGTACACACTGGGCCATTGGTATGGCTTTGTTTTTGTTTTGGCCTGGGCTTTGGTCTTGGCCCGGGCTTCGGCCTGCTCTTTTGGGCTTTGTCTGGCTTTGTCTGTTGATAGTTTGGCGGCGATAAGCGCGACATGTCAGCGTCAGCTCGAGATTCAGATTCAGCTTCAGCTTTAGCTTCGTGGCAGCTTTAGATTTCGAGCACAATATATTTTGTCAGCCCAAACGGTGTACATAATAGCCCAGAGATAAGATTGTAATGGGCCGGTTAAGCGGCTCATAAATCATTGGCATGGAAATTGCTTTTCCATGATAGACAACTTGTTAGCCACTCGCCGCTGTGACTTCCGCACGGCGAGGCGAAACTTGCAAACTAAGTCATTTTAAGCAGCACTTTTCACTTTCCGCTAAACACTCGACATCCGCTCGGATCCGAGTCCAATCCCATCGCATGGCCAGCGGGACGAAAAGCGGTGAAAAGTTCATTTAGAAAACAAACAAACAAAAACTTAAACTCATTTTCATAACAGCCACCGCCACCGGTCAGCATCGTGAATGTGCAGCTTTTTTTATATTTTGTATTATTTTTTTTATTTGTCTTTCTTTCTTCAGGGGCCAGTATGCGGTCTGCTGTGCTATGGTATGCGCTTCCTGCGCTGATTTCTTGCTAGAAATATGCTGGGAAATCTAGCGCCAAGTGGAGAAAATACCGGCCCCAAGGAATTTCGAAAAATGTATAGCAAAAGTGTTACAAACGAGCAGTCAAAAGATAAACAAGGAAGCCAAGAAGACTCTCTGGCTGAGTAAATAACACAGCTAGAATTCTGAAATTATATTTGCGTTATGCATAGCTATAAATTATTTGCTAGTTGTGTTTGCTTTTAGTCATCTTCCATTTTGGTATTATGACTTCCGTTTGGGAATCTGTCGGGCTTAAGCCCTCTAAATGATTAGTGAGTTTATGTTTGAGCAACGATTTTATTTAGTAATTTATCTAATGAATCATGGGGATCATTTTATTTACCCAGTTTTTTATTATATTATTTATTATAAATGCAGCACGTCAAGGGATTATTCGTTATAATTAGGTTAACAATCATATATAAATTCATCCGAAAATAGAATCGTATAATATACATTTGTATTCATTCGCCGATTCGACATAGTTGACAATAAACTATTCCCTTTGTGGTATTTCCGCCATGGACTGTCCGTTTGACAACACAAAGTCCGCCGCAAGGGCATGTAAAGTGCCAAAAAATATAAGAAAAAAGAAATCAAATTCCACTCCTTGTGATTGTGCGGCTGCTCCCCGGCTACGTATACAAATTTCCTTCTGTATATAATATGATTGATTGCCCCGTTGACCTGGAAACGTAGGAAACTAATAGTTACACTTAACAATGGGACCAGGGGACAGTGGAGCTCCACGATCTTAGACATACTCGCGCTACATGCAGCTCCATAAGGAAAATGGGTCAAGCGGGGCGAGAAGATGAAATTGTAAGCGCCCACTCTGCCGATACATACCGAGGTGCTGCCAATAGGGGGGAAGAATGGGGGGATACAGGTAGCTCTGGTGGTGGCTGCAACACCTTGAGAGGAATTCGGGCGATCCGAAAAAGAAAATATACAAGCAGGCTGCTGCCACATGACGTGGCGCTATTTTCGGCTATTCGGCATCTGGGCAGTTGACGAAAGCGGCAAGTTAATGAGCTGCCCCCGATCTTTGTTATTCCCTGATTACTAGCTTTTTTACATTATTATACGTATGTTGTGCCCGCCCCCTTGTTTTCCCCCACCCGGGTTGACGAATTCAATTTCACTTTTCCAGAGTGGAGCCTGGCGTTGTCAGGCCACCGTCATGCTAGTTGAGCGCAGAACAAAAGACTCAGACAACGAACTTGTTTCGGTTGGGCCACGGAGGTAATTAAAAACCCGTTAATATCTTAACCACTATCATCGTTGCCCGGGTGTCAAATCAAACATAAAAAGAAATTATTACAAATTCATAAAAGGCAGAATATATGTTACGAGTGTTGGTCCCAAAAACAGATGTGAACAAAATTGAAATTTTTGGGCGGAATGAATGTGAGAAAAGCTAGCGGAGGGACGCCATAAAATGCAAAACATATAGTCCGAGCCCGGGTAATGTCCCCCCGCCCCCTTGAAGGTCTCCACGAAAATGTAGCGTTAAGTGTTCAATGGCCAGAAAACGGCATTAAGCCATAAAATCGTATCGAAAGAGAAAGAGCCAAAAGAAATGCTCAGAGCCAGGCCAAATCCCACAGCCGCACAGACACAGTCGCAGCTAGCACACAAAAAGCGAAAGAAACGATTGATGGAGTTCAAATGCATATTGATTGACGTTGAAACGCTCTAAATGGAGCACGGCTCGGAGAGGCAGGTGCAAGTTGGCCGGCTGCCGCTGCCCCGGCTGTCTTGTGGCTAATAAGTGGCATGAATTAGTGAAACGCTTATGGGGGTCAGGTCGTTGCGGCACGCCACTCAATGAACTGTTTACGGGGAGTTGACCGCGCTGCCAGTCGAAAGGCTTTTAAGAGAAACAGTCGCCGTCGCAGTTTGAGATCAATGGGCCATTGAGGCGAATCGAAATCGTAAATTCGAAATCATTGACTAAAAGCTTTTGATAAATTATAAACAAGGGGACTGAGGTATGTGAACGCGCATCAATGAGTTCGTTTTGCGTTTCTATCAATGGTCAGCAGCTGCCGTGGCCGCAGCATATTTGTTGTGTGAAAACATCTCGCATATTTATGGGAAAAGTTCAATAGACTAGGCGTGTCCATCGGCCTTTCCCCGGCCACAATCCAGATTCTACCGGGCAGGGGTCAAAAGGGTTTTGTCTCCGGCGCCCATACACACTTTTCGCACAATTCCCCATTGATTGAGACAGAGGAAGAAACGCTCGTAAACTGATCAATTTATGGGGCGAAACGATATCAAAATGCTGACAGTTTAATGCTCAATGGTGTGGCATAGGCTATGCAAATTCTAAAAATAATCCTAACCACCTATAGAAATCCGTTGTGGACAAAAGAATTAAGCGGCAGCGAATTTAAAAATAATTGACAAATATATTAAGAGCATAAATCAGCATCAGAATCGCGCCAAGAGAGCCACTGTCTCTTAACAAAGGCGCTGCGGATCGTCTACAGGTTTTCGCTAGCAACTTTTATTATCATTTACCGCTTTACTCCGGTCACAACAAAGTCCAAAGAAAAAGCATAAACATATCTCTTAAGTTATTTCACTTGGCTGTAAAAATTAAATCAATAAAAATAGTTATTTAAAGACCAACTAGTTATTATTTAATAAAATTACCCACTTGTACAATTGCAAAGTTACAATCTGAATCCAATAGGTTTAAGATCCACCATAAATCAGTTTGAAGGAAACCCTTTTCGTAATGTAACATTTCCTGATTTTCTTGGCCTTTATTCTTTTAGTGTAACACAGCAGAAACACAAATCGAAAACCCCAAAAAATGATCAGTCTTTTTCGTATGCCTGCCAGCTCTGCCAGCCGGCGTTGTCGTCACGCTCTCAGCTCAAGCTAGCGTCGCCGTCGACGCTGCTGTTGGCCAGCAACTTCTTGGACATGCTGGCCAAGAGCAAGATTTGGTTCAGTTCAGTTCAGTTTCAAGTGTTTGAGCGTTGCGTGCGTTTCGGAGCTGTGAGCGGAGACTCGAACTTGCCCCAGCGTTTGGTTTCGTCTGTTTCTCGCCTCGACTTCCGTATAAGTTCATTTTGGCCGTCGGCCAGCGTCGAGAGCTTCCATCGCATCGGATCGCCTGTTGTCGTCGTGATCGTTGTCGCGATTCCTGTCGCCCACCAAACGGAAGCCGCCAGCGGAAGTCGTCGGTTGGAAACTGCGATACGGAGCTCAGTTTTTAATTAACCCGGCCCGGCCCGTCCCGTCCCGAACCCCACGTTGCCCCAAATTAGTTTTTCAAGAATATTTCCCGAGCGGAGGTTCGCGTCAAATGCAAATGAAATAGTGGCTGGCAAATTTATGAATGCAGGCCGAGAATTATGTTTCGTCTGATAAGACGATGCGATGATAAATGTGTGTGAGAGTGTCTTCAACTGCCCAACAATCGGTGGCCATAAATAATGTTCATAATGGGCTGAGGCCTGGGAAAAACTAATGGAAATCTTTGTGTGCGGCCCAGCAAACTCAACGCGAAACTAAAAGAATTATATACTATATAGATATAGACGTCAATCAGCTATTGTACATATTTATGTGGATTTATTAGGCTGTTAAAATTGGATAAACTTTCCGACCACTCTGACCGATTTCAAACCGGTAAGTGCAAGATTTTTTGTTGGCAGGTTCGTTGTCCAAGTCTTTAGTTTATTTCTCTCTTCATTTTTTCATCTATCGCACATTTATGCAAATATGTATATTAAAATCAAATCCCCGTAGTTTATATGTAGAAAGATACGCACATATATTAGTTTCTGTATGTTTTAATAGTTTTATTAGAGTCTTTGTGGAGAGAGACAAACAACGCTGCCTTATCGGAGGCATAAATTTGGATTTTATCGCTGGCGTTTTGTATTTGGAAAGTCATGACGCTCAGACCATAGAAATCCCCAGCCAGTTATCATGACCAAAAACGCGCGAAACAAAGCCGAATTAAAATAAAATATAAAAAAGGATTTTGTCTATTCTGCTAAGTATTAATAAAGAATTCGTTTGTCTCTTTTGTGGCGAATAGTGTCTAATTGATTGCAGATTTCACAAAGCGCATTTCTACGGTATTTTAATAGTTGTTTCTCGGATTCGAATACTCTCATTTAATAGTGCCAAAATTGAGCTGAGGCGCCCCTAAACTTTTGGCCTGCTTAAATTAGTCACTCGGCGTGAGCAAGTCAAGCGCCTGGACAGCAATAATTATATACTAATTTAGCGTATAATTAGCTAATTAGAACTGCGCAGAAACTGCCGTGAAACCCAAAAACACAAACGCAAAAAAAAATGTTCCGGCAACACCTTCTGTGCAAAAAGATATCGAAAAAAAAAGAAAAATGTGCAAAATTTTGCGGTTGCGAAAATAGAAAACAGCGGAGCACCAGTTGAACCCTTGACAAGACCAAAGCTTGAAAAGCTATTAATCAATCCCAGCTGGCCGCATGTTCGGCTTGCTGTAAATAATAATGACTTCATAATTGATAATTTTACCAGTTGCTGGAAGAAAGTTAACCGAACTTGGCGGTAGCCGCAGCTTTAGCACCCGGCCAAGGCACAAAGATACGCTGACACATACAAGCCTCATAAATTAGCCATCAATGAATATTAATCAGTTTTATTTGTATAAATTGTATAAAAATATAATCAATAACAAGCGGGCCCTGCTAATAGAGAACAGCAGCCATAAACGCATGCTTAAGTGTGTGCAGGCAGTAAATTAAAACGAAGTCAATTTCAGATAAGATCCCAAATGGGAGCAACACAATTTTTCACCGAAGTGCCTATGAGAGAGATCCAATGAAGAAAAAATACACAAACACACACCAAATACAATTGGCGCCATGGCCCAGGGAAAAAAGAAACACCTTAATGGCATTTAATTAAAACGAAGGCAATAAAAAACTCAAGGTATTAAAATTATTAAAGTGAAACGTCGCCACTTTAAATTAAAAACGACAAAAACGGATAATAAAAATAATAAAAGGCAATCTTAAATCAACGTCGCATTCAGCAGTGCAAACAAAAGACTTAGACAACGAACTCACGACGAAGATCAGCTTAACTTAACTACACTCGTATTCAATTTGGTATTAACTCTTGATCACTGCTTTTGGGAAACTCGAACACGGCCAGGAACAAAAGACTTAGGCAACGAACTTGTTAACGCTCTCAGGCTAAAATTATGAATGAACCGCTGAAGTGGTTATGGCGTGCAACTAAAAATAGATAAAAACTGTTAAAGAAGACGGCAATCTTCTGTAAATCATCTATGAATAGAATCAAGTGTCGAAAAACGTTTAGAATAGCGATGGGAGTCAACAAAAGGTGGATAAGTTTATAAGAAAAAATCAAAAGAATATGAAGAAATATGAATGAAGTTTTCGTCAGAAATATTTTCACACAAATTACTAGTGATAGCTATTAACAAACTTTACATGTTTTCTTTCACTCCCCACAACCAAGTTGATTTGACTATCAGCTTGACGTAAAATTAGTAACTCATTTGTCCATTTAACATGACCAAATCAAACGTACAGACCAAGATTTTATTCAATTAACGACAAAAGGAAAAAGGAAATACATGGTGACAAATGAGTGAAATAAAAGCTGTTAATTTGCTTGGGGTGCCAGGTGAAATCACTGACTGATTGATTTTGTTTATCTTATTCGTTGGTATTCATTTTCTAATGTCTAATATTAATAATTAAAAGTCTGTTGCCCGTGTCAGGCGGCCAACAACATCGGATATGTGTTAAAGCGCCAAAAGGGAGGAATATGCAAATTTCAGCGGTGTCTCGTGTTCGGTATTCGGTGTTTTGGTGTTCATAATTTTCTATGAAAAATGTTGCTGCTGCTGCTGCTGTTTTCTCACATAAATCTGCCACAGGCGGATAGAAAATTTCACCCAAAAGAAACCGGAAGCTTGGCCGTCAAGTGGAATGGACCACGTCCCCGTACCATACCGTCCCTCAAGTTTGGTTTGTCTAGGTCGCCCCGTCCGCTTAACCTTAGCGGGTGTTTATCGGCGGTAGAAATGTTCATAATTTCTTCGGATATAACCGTGTGAGTGGTATATACTATGTATATTGTATATACGAGACACGCAGCACACATTTCGCACTCCATTTTTTCTCACTTTCGCATAATTGTGTTACCCTTGTCTCGTTCCTCTTTCTGGGTCCGCGCTTCCACGCTCCTCATGTCAGACACTTTGTCAAAATAGCATTTGTTACGCTGTCAGTGCCAGCCACCAACGCACTGGACAGCAACAAAGGTAGCAACAGCGAAAAAAGGCAACAACCACAGTAATAACGAGCGTTATCCAAGCATCATCATTATCAACTTTTAACCATCGGTTTATGTTGTTTGCCACCGAAATGATTTAATTTTGACAGACCTTTTTTTGCCCTCTATGTTTGTGTGTACCTACATTTTTTAGCTTTTTTATGTTTTCTGTTTTTCTCGAGTTTCTTTCTCGACTTTTATGTGTGGGAGTTTTTGGATTTTAATTTAAATTTCTTTGTTGTTGTTCCTGCGGCTGTTGCCGGTGCTGTCTATTTTGGTCATAATTTTTGTCGTATTGTTGCTGCCTTTACGGCTTGAACTCTATTTGATATGCATTACCCCGACCTGGCTTTCGTCTTTGTTTATTTCTTCTACGACTTCTCCTTTTTGGCATTAAGTGCTTGTAAATTGGGTCAGTGGGAAGTTACACTTCAGTCGACGACGATCACGGCTGCCTGTACTCTGCGACGTCATGTGTCATAAATTATTTGTGTGCCGTGTCTGTGCTGAGAACTTTTGCCCAGCTCCTCCGCTCTGAGCTCTGACATTTTCCCATTTTCCGATTTTTCGTTTGCTTTACTTATTTATTTATTTACTGCCAACTTTACGAATATCAGAAAATTTCCCCCCTATTCCCATCCTAAGGCATCTTAAGTGCTTTGGCCGGAGCTGCTTTAATTTAACCAATGCAGCCACAAACACCTTTTCTGGTTTACGATCCCCGTTCAGATCGTCTTAGCCGCTTACCCATCCTGTGGCTGCCAATTTGTGGAACTAATACATAAAGCAGCAATATGCAGATTCTCAGTGGATTTACAATAAATGTAACCCTGATTAGCTTTCAACTCGGCTAGAGATGACTTTTTTATTGTTCAGTTTGGCTCGTAGGAGAGCCATAAAACCCCATCCTTCTTGGCCATGGCTCATTGCATCCACATCCACAACCATGTCCACGACCACGTCCAAATCCAAGCACAGCCAGCAGTCAGGAAGCGCAATGTGCAATCTGAAGTGACTCCGGCTGTCTGCTGTCTAGACTCGAGACACACTCACATGTGCCAGCTGCACTACGCCGTCCAGATGAGTCGAACAAGTGCAGCCTGCACCGGGATAGAGGATGCATTTGCTCGGCAGTGCCAGTGCTTGGCTTGATTTTTATTGACACAAGTTTCAGGCTGACTGCCGAGTGGCGAGTGCCTGGCCGAGATCAGCACTCGGAAAAAAAGGAACTCGATTTGATTTTTAAAGCATGTTTTCAATTTTAGGAAGGAATCTTAAACCTTTTCCCCATTTTTATTCCTCTAGAAACAATGTGTATGTCTTTGCATTAAAAAATTAATTTAAAATTAAATTTTCTAAACTAAAGAAGAAATGTATTATCAAGTTTAGTTTATTTTTATTATAGATATTTAATCAGATTTCAAGATGACCATACATTTGTTTCAAGTGTGACTGGCTGGCACACATTTTGCATATTTTATGAGTTCGTGTCGATGTCGTTTGTGCAACGAGCTTTTTGTTCTTTGCTGCAGCTCTTTGCATAATTATTGTGCTACGAACTCTGTGTTTGACTCGAATTCTATGTAATGTCAGTGGCCCGCTACCGGGAGGTTGCTTTTAACGGCCGCGTTTAGTGCCCATCGATGTGGTGATGGGACGCTCGTGTAGCCCATCTGTAGGTACAAATACCCACGGGACATGTGACCCACTTGCGATTGCCAGTTGCACGTTGCCACTTGCTGCCCGCTGCCCGCTGCCTGCTCCCCACTGATCGCATCGCATAAATCAAGAACACTCATTAATGTACTTGGCCTGTGCATACGGTTTTCGGGCGAATTAACATCGCCTTGGATTTTCGGGGAGATTGACGGGGAAGACCCCCTGCTAAATTAGTTTTCACTATATACACAGAGACGCGGCTATATGTATATATAGAGAGAGATATGAGTACACAGCGATTTCGCTTGTTAACATTAATAATAACTTGTAATTTGCCGTCGTTGTTGAAAATCACTCACTGAGAGGCAGTGGAAAAAACTGAAAAAAAAGTAATTACAACATTTTTCACATGTGTGTAGGTAAACATTCATTCATAATACGGAGTCGGGCCAGCATAATGTAATGTAAATGAGAAAACCCGGAGACGAAAAGAAACTTGACCAAAAAAGCGCAGACTTTGAAGATCTTCCGCATGGCTGGCTTCTGTCCCACCCCGCATCCCGGTTCCACCATGGACCGTGGATCTCGGCTCTGCAAGAGCTCACCCCGAGAGTGATCTCAGTGTGTTGTTAATTTCTGTTCATTAAGTCAGAAAATAGCCAGGTTTAATGTTCGAGCGAGGCACAAAATTAATTAAACATTTATCAAAATCAACGCCGCCTCTCAGGGCCCCGCGATAACAGCGAAGATCCAACCCGATCCGATCCGATCCGAGCGAACAGCGATCTGGCCGGATCGCCGATGACATTTGGCCATTTTATGGGCCAGAGCGGCATTGTTTTTAGCCGCTTGTCATTGTCATTGCCCGCGTACTAGTCAAAGTACGAATGCCGCCGAGACTCTTGGCCGGAATCGTAAACGAAACCGAAAACGATGCCACAAATTCCGTGCTGCGACTGGGATACAGACGTGGACGTCAACATCAGTTCGCCTGTCGTTTCGAAATGAAAAATGCTCGAAACTCGACTCAAAAAAGAAACACTTTGGCTCGTTATTCTTTAGCCAGGGTTTTGCTTTTTTCGGGGGTCTTTTTTTTGCCTGTCTGCCTGCGATTCCAATTTCAACTCGGACCCGATGTGGTTGTGGATGGGCATATCGCTCGGCTTGGCCCAGCACTTGAATTGCACTTGAGCGCTGTAAATATTTTTTAAGGCTGCCTGGCTGGGATCTTGAAGCGAATCTCGAATGCCCTCCCTGAAGGCAGATGAGCCCCACACCTGAGCGGCGATGAGCCTGGCTTATTATGAGGTCAGCGGCTGGGCTTTGAAGTCATCGTCTTCATCGAGGCTGTCAGCCAGATCTCTTCAAATCCATATCTATTGACAATATGTTGCACAGGCGAAAGCCACACAAAAATTGGGGTATCTCGAGAGATTCTATGGAAGATGCAGTGGGTTCCAATAAAAAACCATGTAACTCTTCAGCCTGTAGGCTGAAGCAGCAGCACCCAAAACGATCAATTATTAAGTTAAATTTACAAGTCATAAGCTGTTCATTAAATTTCAAAGTAACCTATGATATTCCTCTCTGTTTCTCTTGGTTTCAGTTTTATAATATCAATTTAATCTCAGGAACATTTAAACTTGTTTTCATTTTATTTTTATTTAATTGGAACTCTACAGACAGCAGCCAGACAGAGACTCCTTTTTGGAAGAGAACTTTACCCCTGAAAAATGAGTTTTACTTTTTACCTTCGGCTCCTGTTGCTTGTTTTGGCTTTGTTGTAAGTCTTTCGCGTTTTTTGGCAATTTGGGTTACATTGGCCGCTGTCTGAAAAATTATCTGGCACTTATATTCACGCTTAATTGGCATTTTTTATGAAACTCGAGCGTGCTGAAAAGTGCAGCGGCAAACAAACATTCGTGCTCCTCTCGGACTCCTTGGCTTCAGTTTCGGTTTCTTTACCCCTGCCTCAGCCTCTGACAATGACACTGGCACTCAAAATCAAAGAAGAAAAATCAATTTAATGAGCAAAACATGCAATAAATTACATCGGCCGACAAATGAATTTTATTTATTTCATTTTCCCTCCTTTCAACAAATTGGGTCACATATTGCAGGAATTTGTTTGGTTTTTTTTCCTGGTCATATTTGATTTTGTTTTGGTTTGGCTTTGCGTTCAGTTCAGGCCAAACAGGAAATGGCCAGTGGCCAACGGCCAAATTTCAGTATTAATAATTTGAATTTTATTAATTCGATATTGAAGCCATTTATTTTATTTCGTTCCTAGCGACGCGCTGCCTCAGTGAGGTTTTTGTATTTTTGGCAAATGACAAAACGAGTTCTCCGACTTGACCTTTTGCTAGTCTCGCTCTAGCCTAATGCTATGCATGATTCTGGATGTTTTTATTGTTTCACCGATATCGTGCGGCAATATGTCAGAGTCAG
This sequence comes from Drosophila mayri, assembly GCA_008042485.1. NCBI lineage: Eukaryota > Metazoa > Arthropoda > Insecta > Diptera > Drosophilidae > Drosophila > Drosophila mayri. The sequence goes on from VNJN01006802.1 coordinate 51,223, forward strand.
TGCCGTAAACTGGACCAAAAGCCAGTCAGTCATATACATAGCCGAGATTTTAGTCCCAGTAGCAACCAAATAAAATGTAAGTTTGGGAATTTAAAAACTGGACCAAAAGCCAGTCAGTCATATACATAGCCGAGATTTTAGTCCCAGTAGCAACCAAATAAAATGTAAGTTTGGGAATTTAAAAAGGCATTCGGCCGAGATCGATTTATTTGACATCAATGGCCAAGGCAAATAAAAGGCTGCCCAGCTCCGGTTATTTGTGGCTATCAAAATGACTGATGAGCCAGCTCTATAAACTGGTTCGCATCTATTGCCCAAGCGTGGGCGTTTTATTGTCTTGGCCGGCGGTGGTAGCCAGAAATTAGAAATCTTTGATTCGATTTTAAATGCAAATCGATTTCGATCGGTGTATTTAAATGCGTCTAATTCGTTTTGTTGCCTTTGTCTTAAGCTCGAAATTTCAAATATTTATATCGACTTCTATTGGGTAGCCGTCAGCCGTCCCGCTGCGACGGACACAAATTAATGAAATTAATGAATGGGTTCGCTTGGGAAATTCTATCGGCCGAAGCCAAAGTCGAAGCCATAAGCTTGCATCATTGACAAATCGCCGGACAAAGACGCTCCGAACACTTTGCCAGCTTAAATACTCGTAGATTTGGCTTAAGTCGCAGCCGCGGCTCAAGTGATAAATGATAGTCGAATGTGACTTGGCTTATGGTCTGCGTACACCTGTTTAGAGTCAACACGTTGTGAATGAATCGCTTCCGGCATGAATGGCTCGGAACGGAATAGATTGGAATCTGTGGCTGACCACTGATGATGATGCCAGCCTCAAGTGCTGGTTCATCTTTCGGTCGTTCTCGAGTGCAATCAAAGGTGTTTGATTCCAGGAAGAATAGAATCTCTGGGAATAGAGCTACCTGCCTCCTAAGTAATCAAATAAATCATTTCATCACACTAAGAAAATCAATCCCCTTAGAGAAGTTTAATCTATACCATTTTGTGAATAGTGTTTTTATAGCTGGAACTCCTCTAAAATCCAAATCTATGATTAAATTGCTGTTTTATCTTATATATCTTAAAATAATAGCTGGATAATAAAGCAGAATCTAACCAGCCATTAAAGTTTACCTCCGAGACAGATCCACTGATGAGGCCCAGATAAGAGCCAGATCTCCTTTGATTCATTTCACTTTTTTTATGACCAACACGAGAAGCCTTTAGTGGCTCATCATAAACTGCAGGTGCTTCCTCGGCAAATAGCGCCCGATAAATTTTCGCTAGAGGTGCATAAAAATTTGTCACATAAATTACAATTTGCGTGCCCCTGTCGCCTGTCCAACAACGCGCACACTTGTCACACAGATAGTCCGGCACACTGGCATTTCGCAATGAGGTTGTACACAAAAAACAACAATTTTAATGAATTTATGCATATTTAATTTGTTTAGTCCTGAAAGTTTACGTTATTTTCGGTGAATTTAAAATATGTAAAAAATTGCGAATGGTTTTTATAACAATTTGTAAAAACCCTGCGTTTCTCAAGGTAATTTTTTATTCTGGCAATTAAATTCAAATCTCCTTTAGGAATACTTAGTTTCTTTCTGTGTAGAAACAGAGCAGCCGGCCTGTCTGCTCGACCCTAATTGCCATTGAGTGTTGTCCCGGGCAAACGACGAACACTAATTGTGCGTACAACTGCATCTACAAATCCCCAAACAGCTCAATTTGCATGCAATATCGCCTGGCCAGTGGAAGATGCATTTGAGGCCCACTCCCGTTAGAGGAGCACCCCGCCATTGCAGCATCCCCGCATTCTGGGCAATTAGTCTGGCAGGCAGCCGGAATCGCAGATTCGCAGGTTCGGAGATCCGGAGGGGATCGAATGGCCCGACAAATCTGCAAAATGGAGCGCAAGCATAAATGTCAGCTTCAATTTGGAGTGCAATTAAAAGAGGCTCGGGTCGGTGGGGAAATTTAAATCACTAAACCACTGACAGATCACCGGGGCAACAATTTTATTTGCAGATTCATTTGGTGGCGATCTGGCAAGATGAATGGCTCTGCAGCTGCTGCTGGCGATAAGCGAACATGAAAGCCAAGCGGTTTATCAGGCAATTTGGTGGAAAGTAAGGCAGACGCCGACGACTTTCTTTTATTATATTCGCAGGCTACAGAAAGCTTCTTGGGCCAGCGATAGTTCAATTGTAATTATTGTGTTGATTGTGCAAAATTTGGGCGTTGCTCATGCAAATTATCGATTCGATTCGATTTGGCGTCTGGCACGAGTTGGTTTCATAATTAAAATGCAGGCAAAACGGGAAAGAGTTGCGGTCACTGCGAGCTACCGCAAAATGTATAAATTATGCAAAATCAAACGGCAGCAAAAAGGTATTCGGACACAAAACAAAAAAAACAGCGGAGACCTTAAAATTCATATTGTTAGCAAACGTGGGCATTGTTAGCCGATGCTAGCCGTTCGGCGATTGGTCCACTGAAAGTTGGCTCATTAGCATGTTAGGCACACGCCCCACACCGCAGCACACGCCCCAAAAAGCGGCCAAAACGGAGGCAGGTTGAGCCAAGTTGAGACGAGGTGAGCCCAGTTTTGAGCCTCTCCTGATAATGGCCACAATGGTCCGACGTAGTTGAGTTATCTAGCCCAGATTGCCGATTGCGGTGGTTCGTTGGCCGAGATGCTGGGGCAATAAATCAAAATTATTATCCACACATTTGGCTCTTTAAGGCAGCGCATGCATTTTGGCCATTTATGGCCACTGCGGTTCCTGGTCGCGATCCGTTAGCGTGAGTCTGGCAAACGGCCTTTGAAAGAATGCCATAGTCGGAGTAGTTCCAGTCATCGAAACAGTGGCGCTGGCGTTGGCTTATCTGGCGGACGCAATCTGCGACCTGGAGCCGGAGCTGGACCTGGATCTGGCCGCATTTGAATATGACGCACGAGTAAGCCAACTAGGGTGTGTGCCAGGCTAGCTTCCAGCAGCAGCAGCAGCCCCAGCTCCAGCTCCAAACTTACAGTACCCGGTGTGGCTTTGCTTTTCGACTGTGACTTGTGGTGAGCACGCTTGATTTTCGATCGGCGATAAGAAATTTATAGTTTCGGCTTAAAAGGCATTAGAGTGTAATATATTTAAAGTTTGGCATCGTATCTGTGCATATAGCTACATATATTAACAAGTTAAGGAGCCTCGCAGCCCATTGTTGCTAAGGCTCGGCTCGGCTCGGGCCGTGGGTGTGTAAGTCTATATGCAAATATTTGCATGCCCAGTCGCCATACAAAAGACTTAGGCAACGAACTTGGCTACCTGGCCGTCTTGTCATAAAGCGATGCGGCCAAGAGAGGGCCAGGGCAGGACAGGGAACTAAGCCGATATTCTTTATAGATCAACAACATGCAATCAATGAGTTGGGGCAGTCGAGTTATGGCCGATTTACACGGTGTTGGGCCAATCTAATAAAACAAATGGATAAATCTATAAAATTAACGATATATTTGTTATGACGAATGGCATTATAAGGTGTTTGCGACAAGCTCAAATAAATTAGTAAATTGACTTTGTGAATATGCTTTAATTCAATACGAAGGTGAGGAAATTGCCAACAGTAAGCCATAAAGTTAATTAGGTACCAATATGAGCAATGGCAGTATGTGAATATATTTTTGATTTCGAAAATATTAAAAAAAAACTGTAATATTTTTCGCAGACAGTGGGATCTTTCCCTTAATTAATTGGCCTGTAGGCCCAATAATTTTCATAGATTTCCCTTTCCCATTCCCATTCCCAAGCACCCAATTCAACATAATCCAGCTATAACCATACTTACCAGACGCGACAAACTCTTGCAAATTCATTTCTATGCAAATTTCTTGTTTCCATTTGGATTTTTTCCTGGAGTTTCACTTTCAATTTGTATCTGTATGGTTTTTGGTGCTTTTGTCACAGTTTCTGTTGCTGCTGCTGCTGCTGTTGCTGCACTTTGTGTTTGGGGCATTGTCTGTCTGTGTTCCGAGTATGACAATGTGTTTGCTTTGGTTCGCTACGAGTTGAGTTGAGTTTCTTTTGTCTAGCAGCTGAAATTGTTTTATATGGTAAAATGCAATTTGTGCAACTGGCAAAAGCGACAAACAACAACAGGCTAAGCATCCTTTGCTATATATTGAAAGTGAAGTCTCTTAGCATATTTGCTGCTGATGTTGCTGTTGTCGCTTGTTGCTGTTGCTGTTGTTTTACTCTGTGAAATTTGCATATTTGCGCACAGCTGCTTTTTCTATTTCTCCGGTGCTTTTCTTCACCTGCCGCTGTTGTCTTCTATTGCATTAATTTCGGCTTCTTCTGTTCGTCGTCGTGGCTAATATGGTTGCTCCCAGGCTGCAGCAAGTTGCTCCTACTGCTGCTGCTGCTCCTGCTGTCGCTGTTGCTGTTGCTGCCTCTTTTGTTGCTCATGTGCAGCATTTGTCGTTGGCGCTGTTACCACATTCTGCAGCTCAGGCGGTTTGTAATTAATGGTTAATTAATTGAAACGAAGTAGCTGACAATCTTAATGATCCGTAATTTGTTATTATGGTAATTTATACAAGCCACAGCCAGCAGCAGCAGCAGCAGCAGCGGCGGCAACAAGAGCAACACCAACACACCGAAGGGGCTCCCTGCTCTTGTCTTGTAAGACATATACAAATAAAAATTCATTAGCTTCTGAGCAGATCAGAGCTGAGTGAGTTCGGATGACGGCGACAATTGTCTAATTGCAGTCACGAGCAATTTATGTACCTCGTTCAGCCATGAGTTATATACATATATACAGTATCTACATACATGTCCGCCGTGTTTATATCAGATCGGATTTTCATATATGGCAGACCCAGAGCAACGCCCACAGGTGGCCCTAAGAGCTGGGCCATAACTATAAATTGTGCTTAGCCAGAGACGAAGTCAAAGCGGCAAATAATGTCAGAGCCAAGAAATGCCAGACTGATGCCTGATCCACTCCCACCCACACCCACACCCCAACACCCCCACAGCTCCCACCACCCCGCATTTGGCACACACCGCCAGCAGGAAGATGAGCACGACTGGCAAACAACAACGGCCTGGAAATTTGCATCTTGACGAATTTAATGATGATGATGAAAAAGACGCCACAGAGGGGAAAAGGAAACATGCACATAAAGAAAATGTCTACAAAAATAATTGGAATTAAAATTCTTAGACAATAGTTTGGTTGCTAAGAACTTCATTTCACATTTTAGTATTTTTGGAGAGTAAAGAATAATAGCTGCTATACTTTTATTGATACTTGTTCCCCATGTAGACCTCTTTTTTGGTTCTGTGCAGGAAAAATCATTTTGATCGAGGCAAAAAGAAACTTCAAGGAGCCCCCAGACAGCACACGATGTTTGTTGAAGGCATTTTGGGATGTGGGAGTGTTGATGTTGCTGCCGTTGCCGTTGCTGTTGCCGTTGCAGGAAAATATTTATGAAGATGCCTTTTGGGTGGCATTGCGGAATGTTTGACTGAATGTTCGCTGTCTCATGTCAAGTGCTGTGTCGTTTGACGGGCAAGTGAAAATATTTTCATTGCACTCTGACATGACAGCCAAACAAATTGCTAGGCACTCGCATTGACTTCGACTGCGACTCCTACTCTGAGTATGAGCCTCAGTCCGAGTCAGCACACACACCTACAGCATGACCGGCTAAATGGCACTAATGAATGGCAGCCGGAGAGCAGCCTTCAAACTAAATACATGGGAGCGTCACGTCACCCTTTGTCTGTGCTGATTAGCCAGAATTTCTGGCCGGTCCTGGCCCCGGCCCCGGCCCCGGCCCCGGCCCCGGCCCCGGCCCCGGCCCCGGCCTCTGTCCCTGTCCCGGTCCCGGCCAGATCCCCTTTGTTTGGCTGCCAAGTGGCGCCTGCAGCGATCACGTCACAGACTGAGACACAGTCTTAAGCCAGCCGCAATTGTTGGTTTCTTAGCCGATTTGATTGTTAGCCCGAAGCTCACGATTTGGTTTCAATGTCTTCGGCGCGGCGCGCCGCTGCTTCGCGTTCTTCGCTTCGCTCGTTTGCCAAAATCAATAAAGTTATCATGATTTCTGGCAGAGGCGTCTCTCTCCACCCAATAGCGCTTTAATACTTTAATTTCTATATATTTTCATATCAATCCAATTTGAAAGCGGCGAATTAAGTTGCTGAGTTGTCTCGGGATTTGGCTGTCAAAATTTTGGGTGAACGCCCACCCAGCGAACATAATCAAAATTCAGGAAAATAAACTCAATTAACATGTCACGCTTGGGCAATGAATGCATTTGCCTTTGCTGTCGCTTACCCCTGTTGTTATTGCTGTTGTTTTCCCGATTTTGTTAGATTTTTTTTATTCGGTTTCTGTCTTGTCATTATTATGTCGCCAGTCAGAAAAGGCAACTGAAAGTAAAGGCTGCCAAAATTCGTGCGCTACCGTTTTGCAATGACTTAGAACCAGCAGCGAGCAGCTGAAAAAATTAACTTGTTAAAATGCAAATTTTGTGACTCGGGGGGCTGGCAGCTCTGCTCGGCATTTAGCCTTGTTATTACTCCGCATCGGCATTGAGATACCGTTCCGTTCCCGTATTGATTTTGATAAATGACCCCGCCATTGCCGTTAACGTTGCCGCTGCCAAACAATTGCCAATCATATTTTCTGGGCTGGGCTGGGCTGGTCTGGGCCAAGAGCTGCTCGGTTCGATAGGTTCTGGCTAACTGGCCGAAATTGATTGAGCGCCGTACTAATTAAGGCATTAATCACGGCGGATAAAAAGCGAGTGTATGACGAGCTAGTTAGATGTCCAACAAGTAGATACTTGCTGCCACACTGATGAAGTCGCATTTGTGGCAGTTGCAGTTGCCGCTGTGAAAGTCGCGGGCGGGCACACGAAAATTTTCACCGAAAAACAGCAGCAGCAGCAGCGGGAGGCTGGCTGACTGGCCTGGCGAGAGTGTGGGCCGCCAAGATGGACATGTTCTGATACAAGTTTCATAGCAAATTTGAAATTTATTGTGGCATGTTGCTGGTGGTGCCTTGGCACGGCAGCAGCAACATCATCAGCGGGAGCAGTAGATGCAGGAGCAGCACCCAAACATAAAAAAGTTGCACTCAAATATATGAAAATACCTAAAAAAAAATATACTTTTAAGAGAAATCTTATTCCTTTTTAAAAAGTATTACCAATTAAAAGAACATGAACCAAAATGTGTCATCATTTCTGAACAGGAATTCTTTAAAGCTTTTCTTTCTCTGCACAAATAAAAGGCCGTTAGGCACTTGGCCTTATTCGCGTATTTATGCAGATTGGCAGCGTGGGTGGCAACACTTTCTTTTCCAACTGCAACTGCAATTGCACTTGTCCATTAGCATTTAAGGCAATATTTGCATATTTGCCATGCGATTTTCCTACCCTATTGATGACCGGGCTCTGATTGCTTTATGAGCTGTCGCTTGGCCTAATGTTCGCATAATGTTTATGGTGGGGCATAAAGGTAAAATCTGTGCGGCAGAGGCAGCCGCAGCATCCGACAGTTGACAACAGGAATGGCACTGGCCCAGGCACACAGGCAACGGAAGACAGAGCCAATCAGCAACATCTTCGTTAGCTGCTTGCCCCCATCCTGCAAGTTGCAGTTGCTTTTACGGCTTTGTCATTAATCAAATGGAATTGAAATGCGCCGCGTGTACATCACACGCCGTTGTTGTTGTTGTTGTTGTTGCCGAGATGTTGTAGCTGTTACTGCCGCAGCTGAGCAGCGCCCATTTGGAGTTTGCCATTTTTGCGCATTTTAATCATGCCCGTCTCGCCTGTAGTTATTTGGCGTTTTTTTTTTCTGCTTATACGCCTGGCTGTGCCAAAGAGATCTGCGCCAACTGATAAAGCAATGGCATTGCCGTTGCCAGTTGCTTGTTGCTTCGCTACACGGTAAGAAATACAATTTATGAAGTAAAGGAAAAAATCACAGAATAAATGCAAGAATTCCTTTAGGGTATGTATATGTATATGTAATAAAATATGTAATAAACACAAAAATAATATAAAACATTGGCCAAATTCCTCATATATTTTTCATATTCTGCTTAATGAATTTTATTACCAAAATAGCTGTGATATTATCAACTTGGATCTTAATTTCCTTTCCGTGTAACAAGTTGCTGTTGTTGCTAACTGTTGTCGGTTGCCTCTGCCTCTGCCACTGGCACTGCCGCTGCTGCTGTTGATGCCGCCAACGCAGAGCGCGGCCAAAATGATTAATACATCTTGATGCGATTTGGTTTGTAAGGCAGGCGCAATAAAAACGCGACTTTTGATTGACAATGGCAGCAAAAAGCCGGAGATGCCGGCCGTTGATTACTTCATTAGGCGGGGCTCGGACTCGGACTCGGTTTCGGACTTGGACTCACATTCGGGTTCGGTTCGAAAGTTGCTGCGACCGGGAGGAGCATTTGATTCAATTATGCATTTGCATGCAATTGAGCCATGATCTGCGGGCCACTAGCGGCATCTCTGCAGCTGCAATTGGCAACAGCAATTGGCAACTGCAACCGCAAACTGCCACATGTCTTATCAGCCGCTGAGCTATTGGTCAATTGGTCAACATCCGGTTAACTCGCTTTTGGGGGCCGGCTGTCTCTCTCAACTGGTGGGCGATAATTATCTAGTTTTGGCTGAGAAATGATCGACTTGCCTCGTGGCACTCCGCTAACGATGACAATTTGCAGATCGGAGATCGGGACTGGTAACTGGCAGCTGCTGCGTGCAGCAACTTTGGTAATATGCAAGCTCCCGTGCGTTTTTGATGCGTTTTTACGAGCGCTTTGCGAGTGGCTTTCGTAATTTATGCGATGCTGAAAAATTTCCCAATTTGATTATGCGCACAGGCGGGCTGCTATTAATATCGGCACAAGTACATACGATTGCCTGTGGCTCCCGAAAGTATGCTGCAACTGGTTTTGCTCGATCCTCAAACATGATTAACCCATTTTCGTGGACAATTATCACATTGTGTGCGGGCACACACTGCGTATACGCAACGCGGAACGAAGCCAAACGGAACACCCCATCGTTTATCTCAATAAATGTGATTACGAGCCGAAGAGTCGCCGCTTTCCACCACTGATGGCTCCATTTTGGCCAATCGAAGTGCAATTTGATTGCGGTACGTGAATCCACTCGTCTTGGCTCAGTTTACCTTACCGGTTTTTCCCCGCAGCCTCATTGTCTTCCTTACACTCTGCAGTCTTCTTTTACGAGATCTCGCCGCAATCGGGGAAATTATTTTAATTGATTGAGTCCGCGATAGAGGGGGTGCTCATAAGTCTCCATATATACATATATATATCTTCGTGGTGTGGGCTAAGTGCAACTGGTTTCTGTTTTTATGCTCACGCATTTGACGATTGGTAATTGAAACTTGTTAGTGAAGACATTAAAAAATCGTTTAGCGCGGTATTTGGGTTAAAAATGCGTGGAAAATCGTGCAAGCAAAGCGACAAGCCGATTGCTAACCAGAAAGAGCTAAAAAAGAAGAAGCCAAAGCGTGTGATTTTCATTGATTTGCCAGCCGAAGGATGAGGGGCGAAGCTGAAGAAAATTGTGTAACCGCAATATAAAAATTCCTGCACATAAACTAATCTCAGGCGATGGCGGCCTTTTTCGACTACCGCCAGTCTACAGTTTTCCAGCGAGTATTTTCCCCCCCATCTTCTATCTAATATTTTTGCATTTGACGCCCGCAACAAAGACGATGATGCTCATGAGGACGCTAATCATTATGCCCGGCTAGACCAAAGAAATTGTGCCGAAAATTGCCACATTTTTCCACATATTTCCTAACCATTTTCCTTTGTCTGCCGCAATTTGCATACGGGAATAAATCATCGCTGACTGCCTGTCTGTCTGTCGGCTGGCACAAACTGTGTAAATAAATATGCCAGAGAGCGAGCTTAATTAAAAACACTCGAATTATTGGAACGCTATTATTTATGGCCCATAATCGAGGAGGCCGCAACATAAAACCCATCATACTATCATGTTTTTTAAATGATGCCGCCTCGGGCTGTTTGCATTGGCCAAAATGCGCTAACAATTTCTACGATTACGATTGCGATTACCATGCAGCATCCATAGTATCCAGCATTCAGCATACAGCATCCAGCATTGGGGGAATAAAATGCAGCCAGTACTGCCATTCGTATTCGAATTCGCATGCATCTTCATTGCGGCCCCGAAGATGGAAAGATGCATGTGAGGGGCCACTGCCAGAGCTGCATCCACGTCCATGATTGGCTGGCCGCCAGTTATATGAGCACGTCTCTCCACTGGCCAACTTTCTTTCCCGACTCGTCGGCCCCGCATCCAAATCACAATAATCGTGCTCAAATTAGTCAATATTTGAGCGCCAAAATGCTCAAACAAAGGCTTATTATTTTATGTTTTGTATCTTTTTTGCTCCGTTCTGCCGGCGCCGCAGCGCTTTTCCCCGCTGCTGGCCATAAAGTATATATAAAGTAATTTCTGCATTTTAAACATGATTATTAAATAAACTACTAGGCTTTCAGACGGCAGGCAAATGACCACAACCGATTACGCAGAGTTTCGCAGAGTTTTTCTTCTCTTGTTTTTTGGGAGAAATTTCCAAGGCGATGGAATAGCGATAAAAGCGAGGCCAAAGCCTGCTGCCGACTGCTGGAGACTGCGATCTGGAAACGAGCTCACCTTTAAAATGTTAACTGGTCTGCACTTGCTGTTGCCTTTTCTTCCTCCTTTGATCAGGTGTTGAGGCTGCCTTCGTCAGAGCTATTTCTTTTATTTCCAGCCAGCTAGATTTCCCCACAGATACCGCCGCACTTAAGAGCTTCTAGCAGCAGCAGCAGCAGCATCTGAAATATTTTCCAGCAGCGGCATTTTCTCTACGCTTTGCCCTTATCTAAAGTATGCAAGCCCCAGCTTCGCCACTGAGCAATGCAAATTTGTTAAGTCATTTCTGTTTGTGGTTCTCACGCTGCCACGCCACGTAAGGTCCATTTTTCATGCATATATACTACGTACTACATAAGCGACTTGGGTCGGAGTCAAAGCGAAGTTGGAGCCGGAGTCGGAGTCGGTTTCGATGTCGGTGTCAGTGTCGGGGGAGCAAAAAGGAGTAGAATCAATTTGACAATTTGAACATTTGGCACATTCGCCAGAACACGACTCGGGGGTACGTTCGCGGGCAGTTGGCGATACCAATGCCGATACCGATACGCTAACTGAAATGGCAGTTGGGGCCTGTCAGTTCGATCACCTTTGGGCTACAGTTTTACACTTAGACAAAATAGATTCAAGTTCTAGTTTCTATAATAATCAACACCAACCAGGCTATTAAAGAGGCTTATATCACAATCCTATTATTCTTGCGTTCTTTAGTTCCTTCTTTTTTTTCAAGTGCAACCTCATAAGTTTGTGTACTCAATATGGGAATATACAGTAGCCACACACTTTTTATTTGTTTTTTTGCAACTATTCTAAATGCCGGGCACTTGCCAAATCTATGCAAATGAAACAAGCCAAGACAAAAAGTGTTTGCTGGCCAAATACAAATAGAAGAAAAAACTGTCGCTGCGACAGGTTGAGGCTGAGTTTGGCATTAGCCAAAGTCCGCGAGATTTACGAGTCGAGCACGCCAAATGTGTTTACACTTTGTCACCCTTCTGTCAGTTTGATTTATTTATTTGCAGATAGCCGGCCGGCCGGCTGATGTGGCTGCCTCAAATTAAAATGCAAGTATGGCCGGAATGCAGGCTCGGTCCATGTGGCTAGAATGAGCCAATCCGAATCCGAATGCGAATGTGAATGACTGATTGACTTAAGCGGCCAACTGACAAGTGGCTTAAATCAATTGGTGTGACTTTTAATGCAAGGCGCGAGAGTGTGTGTGTGGAGAAATTGGGAAATCGAAAGGGAAGCTGAAAAGGGAAATTAGAGCAGCCTCTTAAAACCGAATAATATTAAAGAGAGTAAAGATTATATATGTTATATTATTAAACCAAAATAAATGCCTCATTTAGCTGTATTTGTTTTTATAATTAAATGCTTATATCTACCATTTCTTTTCTTAGCTAATCCCTCAACTTCTGTTGTACTTTACAGCTTTTTAACTCCTCCGCTTCAACCAGTAGCTGGTTTATTAAGGCGCTACTCTGGCGCTTCAGGCTCAGCAAATGATTGGCACCGAGGATATGTCCGCATCGGCTGGCATGGACATCAGCGAGTCCTTTCGTGCCGAGGATCTCTCGAAGGCGGACTTCTTTGACTTTGTTAACGGCCCGAACATGGGCATCGACATAGGAGTGGGCGTGGGTGTTGGAGTGGAAGCTCTGGGTGTCACACTGCACCAGCAGCAGCAGCTGCAACACCACCAGAGCCATCAGAACCATCAGAATCACCAGCAGGCGCCGCACAGTCACAACAGCCACAACAGCAATCATGTTCAGGTGGTGCACCAGTCAGGCAATCCGCAGTCCCAGCAGCAGAGCCTCTGCGGCGGCGGCGGTGCGAGAACCACCAGCAGCATGATCCACGACGGTGGAGGGGGAGCTGGCGCCGGTGCAAATGGTGGCGGCGTCGTGGTGCCCGTGGGCAACCGCAACGGCAGCAGCAACCACGGCGATCCCACGTTACAGGGCTACGAGGTAAGCACCGATCTGAACGTTTACTTTTTGATATTTTCTATAGTTTCTCTAGACGAAATCAAACACACACTATATCCACTTTTTAACGTATCTCTTCTTCTCTTTTTTTATTTACCCTTCAGTTCTGGCACCAGGACAAGGACAGCAACCGCCTCGACTCCAGCTCAATCTTCGAGGACCTCGATCGCTACTGCTGGCAGCAGCAGCCTGTCACCGCCAGCGCCAGCAATGGCGGATCCACCAGCAACAACCAGCCCAGTCCCACCTCTCCGCAGTCCCACCTTCAGCAGCAGCAGCAGCAACAGCAGTTACAGCAACATCCACAGTTGCAGCAGCAGCAGCAGCAGCCGAATGCAAACAGCTCCTCGGGAGCCTCGAGCGGTGCGGGTAGCAGCAGCGATACCATAAGCAGCCTGGACACCACCGACGGGCAGATCTACACCCTGACAGTATTAAACGGCGGCGAGCCCTGGCTGAAGCGTTCCGAGGCGGAGCAGCTGCCTAGCTCACTGGACCTGGACAGCCTGCTAAGCAGCTTTCCGGGTTACATCAAGTCGGAGTATCCCTATGACGACAGCGGCTTCAGCACGGATGGCAAGGATGTGATTGGTAGTGGAGCCGATGGCAGTGGCCTAAACCAGAGCCAGAACCAGGGCCAGCAGACGCCACAAGCTTTGCCCTCGCTGGTCACCGCCATCTCGCTGGCGGGTGGCAACGATTTGGGCCAACAACTGGCTCAATTCCAGAACAACAACAACGATTGGCATATGGCGGATCACAACACGGATACGGAGCAAAGCACGGCGGAGTCCCTACTGCGGAGTGCACTCCAGGGCAAGGGTTACGGCAAGGGACTACACATGCAGAATGGCCTGACCATGCCCGTGGTGAAGGACGAGGACATGCGGCGCCTGCTCTTTGCTGACGAGGCTGCTGCCCTCGGTTTCGCGGACTCCACCCTGAGTGCCGCCCAGATTTTTGATGAGGCCCAGGGCATTCACCTTAGCTCCCAGCAGCATCAGCAGCAACAACAACAACAGCAGCAGCAGCACAATGGCAGCGCCAACATTCTGGTGGACGACATGTTCCTATCACTGGAGAACGCCTTCAGCGATGATTTTGAGAAGATCAAGCGCATCGCAAACGAAGTGCAGCAGTTCTGCAGTACGCCCACTCCGGGGGATTACGGTCAGTCCGCCGCCGACGTGCTGATGCAAATCTCGCCCAGTCCGGCAGCCAGCGTGACGGGGCAGCTTCAGCCGCCGCAGCCATTAAAGCCGGAGGTCAGCACCTCCACCTCGCCCTCCTCGTCGGTGGGGGTGTCCAAATCCAGTGGCGGAGGAGTCAGCAAGCCCAAGAAACAATACAAGCGGAGCAGCAGCGGCAACAACAACAACAACCCCAGTGTAGCCAACAACAATAATAGCAGCGCAAACAGCGCCAATCCCTTGGGCCCGGTTATCGGAGCCACTGGCAGCACCGGCAGCTCCTCCTCAAGCGGAAGTGCCAGCAGCAGCAGCAACAGTCCGCCGGCTAACTCTGGCGGCAGCTCGTCCTCCTCCTCCGGAGGCAGCGGCCAGCGGAAGGAGCGCTCTCTGCACTATTGCTCCATCTGCTCGAAGGGATTCAAGGATAAGTACTCGGTGAATGTGCACATAAGGACGCATACCGGCGAGAAGCCCTTCGCCTGCTCCCTGTGCGGCAAGAGCTTCCGGCAGAAGGCCCACCTGGCCAAGCACTACCAGACGCACATGACCCAGAAGAACAACGGCAACCTGATCAAAGGAAATTCCGGCAAACATCAGCGATCCAGTGGTTCCGCCTCCTCGGCAGCAGCAGCGGCGGCGGCGGCGGCGGCAGCGGCAGCGGCAGCTGCTCTCAATCCGCGACAACTGGGCGCTGGTGGAGTGGTGCAACCTTCGCTGCCCGTGATGATCAGCAATCCCAACACGCCACCCGGAGTACTGCCACCGGCCAACGGACTGCTCAGCAATCGGTAGTGTCCAGGGCGAGGGGAGTGCGATGCCCCCGGCTAAACTACTATATTTCTTGTTCCTTACTCACAAAATACACACACAAATCGAAATCGAAATCGAAGATGTCCTACTGTAACTACCTAAACTGTTAAATACTTAATTACGCCCCAAATACTCCCGACTCGAATTTACGTCATTGATGAATTCCTACTTCAGCTCTCTGTGCGATTCCTATGCCCAACACACACAGACAGACAGATGCACACTCTCTCGAAGCACTTCCAAATACAATACTGAACCTAATGTACATTTACACAAACTAATTAAATTTAAATGTGCCAAATTCTGAAGATTTTAATAATGCTACTAAAGTTAAACTAAAATAGTATGCTAGGCGTGTAGAAATAGAAGTGTAATGAAGCTAACGAAGCAATTCCACGAGTGGTGATATCAAAATGAGGCCAAACGCTTCCTTGCTAAACAGAAACAGAAACAGAATATAATATAATCCGATCCAATGCCCCAAAAGCAGGACTCTCCGGGAGTCCTCAAATCCTCCTAATCACCCCTCAGTTCTTCACAGTCTTTAGCTAGCCCAGCACGATGCGTGTTTCCTGTAAATTGAAAGTATTTGTTTTCTTAGTTGCTCTGCCCAAATTAGCGTAAATTTGTTTGCTAGTGTTAATGTATATATATATACGCGTAAAATAAAGTTAGGTTTTTACTACAAATAAAACAAAAATACAAACAAAAAGCCAGCAAGGGGAATGCCAAATATTTTTTGAGGGAGGAACACACTGACCCGAGGCAACAATTCGGAGCTACATCCTACAGCAATTCCCCGCTCCTTTCTCCTTCAAGGATCTCTCTGATCTCTTGGGCCGAGTGTTAGCCAACTTCCAGGGCATTCAGACGGGGCACCAGCATTACTCTATTAGTATATAGTATCTTATGTTCGTACACTCAAGCTCGAAGCTCTCCACGCTCCAATGTTCAGCAGTTGTTAACCCGAATGCAACTCAACTTGCACTTGCCATTATTTTTGTATTTTGTATTTGATAAACCAAGGCGAATGCCCCATTATTAAAGATAACACACACTGACACACATATTCCCCCAACTAGTGTCTAGGACTAGGCTAAGCTTAATAATAAAACAGCTGTAGTTAATGGTTAATTAAACTGCCAATTATTTTGTGATAGTTTTTAATGGACAATAGATTTAGATTACGCAAAAATATCTTCAATGGTGTTTGGGTTATGTAACGTTTTAACGATTTGTTATAAACTGTGTACACTTTGCAATACGAGTATTTCTGCTAATTTATTGAACTAAATAGTTTATGTACATAGAGAGCGCTCCTTGTTTATATCCAAGCCTAGGCTAAGCCACACATCGAAATCTTAGTTAAATCTTTGTTAGTTATTATTTATGCACACACACACACACACACACCTGAGCGAAAGCCTCACAAACACACACACACACACACATCCCATCTGCGGTTAAGTTTTGCATTAATTTTTTTAGTATTGCAAGCATTAAAATAAAGAAATCTAAAACGTTTTATTGACAATTAAGATGCGCCCCATGTGCCTGCTGTTTGGGTCTGTCGTGGGTTAATTAGTTTTAGCTCGTTACGGAGCTGGCTCTGACCGCGGTCTGAAATAATTTTCTCCAATAAAGGAGCTGAGTGCACATGAAAGCGTATGCAGCTGCGCATGTCAACAACGGCAACAGTCGCAACAGCCACTGCAACAGCCACTGCAGCAGCAGCAGCAGGCAGGCAGGCGGCACTTGTCAGTCAAAATCAAAGTACCCGGCCCCAGACTGCCGACATCGTTTGGCGGGGGGTTACAAATGCGTGCCATCAGCGCAGATTAGAGAAAATTTTTCACTCCACGATAACTGCAACACGACTCCAGCACTGTGGGAAATTTCACAGATTTTCTCGGATTTTTATACTGCATTTTTAGCATTACAAACGTAAGTATCTATGGAAATTCTATTGAAGTTATGTTGCTACCTAAACTCTTCAGAATTTTAATCCTGTAAATACAAATGCATTACTATCCTTAAGATATTGCAATGTCAATAAATAAATATAGAACAAAAAAACGTAAAAATCGTATTTAAAAATTCTTTAAATTCCATTATATTTAATTGTCATATTTTTTTTCCTGTGCACTGCTGATGGTGATGCCTCCGCAGCCGACCAAGTCGTTTGAGATCGAAACATGTCGATTAGGGAATTTCAAGAGGCGCCAGTTGCCGTCGCACAGGTGGCTAACATCAGTGCGCACCTTTGGGGAGCTGAAGCCCGGGTATTTCAGTGATCGGCGTGCTCAGTGCTCAGTGCTCAGCGCTCAGTGTGTTTAGCTGCCAGCACGCGTCTTAATTGCTTTTGATGTTGAACTTTGAGCCGACGAGCTGCTGTGCAAATATTTGCCCAATGAAAATCGGGATGTGCAGATCCCCTCGAGTGGGGTGAGCGAAACGAAAGGAAAGTAATATTTGATGGCGGCACGAATATCCATAAGCACCAGGCAGCTGCACTAACGTGGGTCGTAAAAGGCAAACCCTTGGCAACTAACAAAAATCGATTCACCTTTAGTACCTTTAACTAGAGTTTCAGGCTCATAAAATGTACGGTCTCACGGTGGAAAATAGTTTTTTTTTTAAAGAGATTTTCATTTGCATTTGTCGAAGAGGTTCGTGCATTGTCTTAATGTCTATTTTAATTATTTTTCCATGTTTGCATTGCCCCAAAGCGGCATTTTCAATTCATAAGCAACCATTTTATGTGCGGAACATAAAACGTAGTGAGGACACACCCTTAGAAGACTTTATCCTGTAGAATGCCACTTCCATGAGCCACACCATCGAAGACAACACCGCCATGAAGGCGAATCCATACCATATGTACTCCAGGTCCTGCAGCTGCATGGCGCAGAACTCCCGCCGTGGACTCAGGTCCACAGAGTGCATCTCTCCCGCCTCAATGAGCTCCGAAAATACCTTCTTTAGCCAGTAGTAGGACAACCCCGTTTCGGCCAGCTCCATAATTAGCCGGAGTACCGGTTCCATGAATACTGAGTTCTCGTGAAGTGGAAATCCGAAGGGGACATTGTTAAAGAAACAAAAGTCTTCGCGCATCCGGAACAGGGGTCGGGAAAATACCTTCTGCTGCTCGTTGATCACCACCCACCGGCCGCTGGCGATCATGTAGCCGTAGCGGGTGTCCATCGTATCCCGAAGAGCGAGATACTTGCTAAAGTCCGGCTCCACCAGGAACATGGGCTCGTACTTTCGAAACTCCAGAAGGCGACCGAATAGCTCTGCATACTCCGGTTTCCAGGCCACCACCTTCAGTTTGGAGGCCAACACATCATCGTAGTTGCTGAAAGCGGGCTGCTTGGGCGCGGTGGTCACGTAGCTGGAGAAATAGGAATTGTACCAGGCGGTGATCAGAATGCCCAGTACGCAGATCTCCAGATAGATGCCCCTCACGAGGACTGGTGCTCGGAACACTTCCACAAATGATTGCCCAAGCACTCCCCTTAGACAGCTGTCGTGGAGCAGAAAGTCGTTGATGGACGTCGGATAGCCATGGAGCCACAAGGAGCTGGCCAGCAGGCAGGAAATTAAAACCAAGGCGCCCAGGGTCAGCAGAAAGGCGCTTAGTTCGAAGACCCTGGTGTAGTACTCCAGAGGAGGCACATCGGCCTCCACTGGCATCATAATGCACCAGTTCAACTGCTCATATGGGTAGCTAAATCCGAACGGAGGAAACGGCGGGAATGTCAGTGACATGGACATCTCCACGGAATCGTTACGCACTGCCGCCACCGTTTGCATCGAGGGGGCAAAGTCCAAGGGGTTCGCGGCTTTCAGTGGCTGCACAAATCTGCAGTTGAACTTCTGCTGGAAGGCCATCATGAAGTGGCCCACAGTGCCCTTGTAGACCACTTTACCCTTCCTGTCGTAGTAGGCGATCATTCGGGGCGCGGTACCGCCAATGATAACGGGCATCTCGTAGCCATGGAAATTCCGCAGGCGGTCGGGAAACATTGGTGAGGATTGAAGGTCAGAATCGTAAACACGTTCCTCGATTTGTAGAATTGGAAAGTGAGAATAGGTGTAGAAGGTTTTCGTTTTCTGTCATTGATAAGGAAATTAATATATTTAAAATAAAGATTTCTAATTAATAATTACCAACCTCATGATCTGCAAACAGAACCATAACATTTAGAAGTTTCTTTCGCCAGCAGTCATTGAATAATTCATAAAGCCCTGCACTCCTAGCATCCGTTTGTATATTAAATATCAAACGAGTTGTGGTCATGTGCCGAAGATTAGCCACTAGCGCGTTAAGTAGTCCCCTGTGTTCGTCTAGATTTGCATCACTCATAAACACCAATGAAATCAGTCGATTGTTTGTGAAGTTATACAAAAAGTAGCTAACATTCTCGTCCAGCTGGAGGACAGGAACCCCCACCTCATCGATAATGTCCTTAGCCACCGGATCCGATATACTCATGTTTTTATTCCTCATGAGCAGCACGTACTCAAAGTCCGACTCCTGCCTAATCCTGCCCAGCAATTCAATGAGCGTCGAGGCACTGGCAAGTCTAATCAGCCAAAGCCCAAATAGGATCCACTGCGGGCAATCCATCACGATGGTCGAGGGACAACTGCATGACACTGATTGATGCCGCTGCACATTTAAAGGGTTGCTAATGAATCCGCCAACAAGGCCGCTAATGGTTAATTCCAATTAGTGCCTCGTGTTAACAAGTCTTGGGCAAAAAAAGGAATCCAAAAAACATTTCCCAAGGGAATACGGGGAAAAACAAGTGAAATAACCTCAATCGAACAGGTTTGGGGACATGTTTACATGGTTGGAAAATTCACACTTAAGTAGGTCTCTTAATGACCGAATTAAATTAATAAATTCAATATTAAGTTTAATTCCACAACATTATTTAATTTAAAAATATTTCATTATATTTATAAACTTTCAGTTATTAAATTCATTTTTTAAATGGTTCTGCCTTACACATTTCTAAACCACAAAATTCCCGTCATTATCTTTAGCAATTTATATCGCCAAGCCCAAATAATCTCTCCGATAAACACCAAAGTGGCCATTCCTAGCATGAATCCCCCTGCTTTCCA